>OY723385.1:16882385-17113960 GCA_963210295.1 Ophion ellenae | reverse complement strand
ACACACACACCACATGCAGGCATACATACATACATACACACATATATATATATATATATATATATATATATATATATATATATATATATATATTCATACAAGAAAAGGATCCTGAAACAGCGGAAGACAGTGTGCAGTGTGTGCCCTGCTCTGCAAACGAGCAGATATTGTATTCCTAGTAATATTTTCGGAACGGTCGGCTGATCACGACTGTTTCTACAACATTATTCGTCGAAGCCAAAAAGCGAACAAGGCAGCGAGAGAGGGAGATGAAATTGGGGTTTCGTAAGGGTGTTTGAACGCGCGCGTGTTCCTGCGAAACTGAGGGAGACAATCCTGTGCCCGTATCGAACTCCGATTCGATCAAGTATTTACCTTCGAGGGTATACCTTAGTCCCTTTATTGGTGAATCTGCACTATCGATTTTTGCACACCCCCCCCCCCCCCCCTAGTCGTAACTCACGAGTCGGCCTGGTATATCACTATGTATTCGTATATCGCGTGCAATTCTACGATCAAATATACACGCACACTTGTCCAGTCGCACTGAAACGTATGGCCGTGCACGCGGGTAGATTTGAGTA
Organism: Ophion ellenae; assembly: GCA_963210295.1. Classification (NCBI taxonomy): domain Eukaryota; kingdom Metazoa; phylum Arthropoda; class Insecta; order Hymenoptera; family Ichneumonidae; genus Ophion; species Ophion ellenae. The sequence goes on along the minus strand of OY723385.1, from coordinate 17,113,376 downwards.
CGTGTGTGGTTTCGAACTTTCGTTCCGAATCCTTCTATATCTCTCACTGTTCGCCGGTATACTTTCGACGGGAAAAGGAAGGTAACGAATCGAGACTTTGGCATAGGGTGAAAAAGGTGTTGGGAAATGATGTACTAAAAAAAGTAGTAAAAAATAGGTTGAATATCATTATTTTTTTAAATGTGGGTGTCGGGAAGACGAGGTCGGAATTTAATACAGACAATTGATACATAGTCTTGTCAAAGGTGAGTTTTTTTTTTATAAAAAAAACATCAATAAACTATGACGTCATTATTATGTAAACAAAGCATTGCCGTTGCTGCATGGTCAATTGGTGAAGGTGCTTCTGGCAACTCGGGTCATTTCTAGTGAAAAATTACAAAACGCACTTTTAGTATAATGATAAAACTTTTGTATGAACGGCTGCTTTTCTGAAATTCAGAAAATTACGAATAGCGAGATGTAGAAAAAAGTTTAATTTTTGACAAAAAAACTTTAATAATTTGCTATTTACGAAAGGATAAGCATATGCAAGAATAATCCGGCCATATACTAGAAAATGTCATAAACTACGCTCTATCCGAATTAAGGGTGAATCGGGGTAATAGACTTTCAGATGCGACTTAGACCGCTTTATAAAACATAGTTTCGTATAAAACGCAAAGAAGAAAAGAGGAAATCGCAGCCAGGCGGTTCGCCGTAGCGCAGTAGGCATTCTGCCCCTTTGCAAAAATCGTCATAACTCCGTCAATTTTTGAAATTTCTATAAAATATTTTTTGCAAATGGAAGTCAAGGCCCTATTATTAAAGTTACGACGTAGGCTATGAAACTATGCAATACAACATTTGTATTTTCGAAATTCCTATCTTATGCAATCGCAAATTTGTCGCGACAAAAATATCTTCACTCAAAAATGTAACATGTAATTTATCTTCTTCTAAATTGTGCTAGATTTCTGAATATAATCTTCTAGAGTTCTAAATATAATATTCTAGATTTCTAGATAGAATCTTCTAGATTTCTAGATATAATCTTCTAAATCTAATGTCATAATGGGGTGAATCTTTTGAATTTCTGATTTTTTGATTGTATAGTTTTATAGCCTAGAGTCTTAACTTCAATTTGCAGCAAGAATTTTGTAAAAATTAAAAAAATTCACCGAGTCATGACCCATGATGAGTTATGTTCCATTGACTTTCGAGTGACGAGACAAAGGCCCGTCAGCTCGAAATGAAGGGTTTCGCCATAGAGCGTCGATCCCCGCGCGTTATTCAATCACCACCGAGTGATTATGTCATTTGTCAATGAGAGCGATCGCTAATTATCGGTTGAACCGTCTCAATCCGATTACCGACTATTCATTTACTCCGCCTCAACGTGGTTACTGAAGTCTTAACTTCCATGCGTCATCAAGTATAAAAAAATTAGAAGGCCACCGTAATCTCAGTTTGTCGATATTTCACCCTCCTCAAGACTTGTCGTGATAAATGTTTAATATCCATCGACTCCCGCGTAACACTCTCCTGTTCATCGTCCTCGTTTTCTCGTTCTTCATCCTCTCGAGCTTTGAACACTTTCGTTCTAATTAAACGAGACAAAAAGTGTTTTTGATTAATGGCTTTTTCGCATCACGAGAAGTTAAGTTATAACACAGCGGATTTTCATCGATAATTATAACGAGATTATCCGAAAGTGTTCAGGAGATGAATTGTAAATGTGTCGCCGGTACCGTTAAAGTTGGAAGAGTATGTCTAGAAGTAAATTTCATGGCTCGAATTAGGATTCTTTTTCTTTCGAGTAGAAGCTTGAGGATAAAAAAACAGCCCGATTTCCAATATTTTTTTCAGACCGGAATATTGGAATGAACAGGTTAGGATCTCACACACAATTAATACGCAGTCTTGCCAAGTTAGAGTGTTTGTTTTTAATTGAAAAATATTGATAAATAATGAAGTTATTATTATTTAAACAAAGTGCCGCCGTTGATGCATGGCATTTCGGTGTAGGTGGTTCTGGCATCTAGGCTCATCTGAAAGGAAAAATAAAAAAATGTTCTTTTAGTGTAATAATAAAACTTTTCTATCATGGAATACTTTTTTGAAATTGAGAAAATTACGAAAATGGCAACCTGCAGAAAAAAACGTTCGATTTCCGACCAAAAGAAACTACTTTGTTAATTTATTATTAACAAAAGGATAAACATATAAATAAATCATCCGGTCATACGATAAAAAATGTTAAAAGCTATGCCCTGTCTGAACCTTTGGAATTTTCACAAAATCTTTGGTGCAAATTAATGTTAAGAGCCCAGGCTCTCGAACAATGCAATAAAAATCCTATTTTTGAAATTTCGATTTGTATCTCTTCAAAACACTTTTATCCGTATAATTTTCCTGGTTTTTTATTGACGATAATGCTATTACCTAAAAAAAAACGCGTCCTCGCATTGGTACTGAGTCTTTGTATGCAAATTGATTGCAAATTAATGTCAAGACCCCAGGCTATAAAGTTATGCGAAAAATCGTATTCTCAAACTTTCGATTTGTGGCTCTTTCAAACACTTTCACGTGCAGTTTTTGTTCTCGGCATTTATTATTGATGATGCTATTGTCGAAAAAACACTACTCCTTGCAGCAGGACTGCATCTTTGTCTTTAATACCAAAAGTAACGGTAGGCTGGAGAAGTCGTTACGGAGAATGACTTGTATATGCTCGTGTCAAGCGGAATTAGCCGTGAATAGACTGTAATCAATAATTGACAGGTGGCTTCGAACGTACGCGAGATTTTTCGCATACGTCACGTCGAACTTTTATATTTTGCCGATTTTCACTATGGGATAAAATTGTGTTACGTGCATAATTTCTCGGTTTAAAATTGTCTGAAAGAAAAAATACTAGTTTAGATTTAAACAGATCAAGTAAAATTATAAATTATGTAGGCATGGACAAAAAATATTCGAGGCAAAGTATAGATTGTCGGTATTCGTAACCGATTTATAAGTATGACTGAAAAATTTCTGGTTTATAAAAAAAGTAGAAAATTATTTCGATTTCGAACTAAGCTGTAAAATGGACGAAATTTTTTTTAACGGCTTCTCAGAATTCCGTAATACGAAGAGACGGTATAGATCGCTTCGTATTACATATATAACATACATGTATATCTGTGTACGTACATGTACATCTAACACATAGGTTATGTTTTAAAAATCTATAGCATGATATTCGTTAAAACTTTCTTATTATCGCAATGATATTAACTAATTCATATAGATTATGTGATACAACAAATAATTATAGGAAATCACGTGGTCTCTTATGCCACCGAAAAGCTATAAACACTCGGTAGCCCAGGGGCAGCGTGCGTCCGTATAGGTAGGTAGGTTCTAGGTTCGATCTCAAGGGGATGCAGAAATGTTTTTTTTTTTTCGAAAAAATCCATTCGGAAGGCCAAGGAATGACGGATTATGATACAAAATCATTGTGGTAGAACTCTGAATTAAGTATTTCAATTTATTTTCGATTTATAAAATATTCTATTGAATATTCTACAAAACATATTTGAAATGAATAGGATCGTAGTATAAAACTCTATTTGATTTAAATAGATCCTATTGAAATTAAATATTATTTTGGCAGTGCAATGAAGAATGTGATGAGATCGTGGTTTCCGAAGCAACAGCGGACTTCTCTCTTCGAACTGCATGTCAGGCCTTCACTTTTCACTCTGACCAGGCCTTGATTTTTACCCTCATCAGGCCTTGATTTTTTACCCTCGTCAGACCGAAGTTAGGGATTGCGTTTCAAAACGCATCAGGGCTTGATACGAAATCCTGATCAAGGCCGGAAAAATAAATCAGGAAGCCTGATCAGGTCTTTCTTGTAGCCGGAGCAAGATTTCTACTCAGGTATTCGTGCATCGGACGCTAAAATTTATTAAGCTCTGAACCAGAACATGCGGGTTGTATACAGCGCCGAGCGAATCGTGTTAGTTCCTTAATGTCACCCGGGGAGCACGTGTGTTGCGATGCATTCTCGATGATGTGTGAACCGTCATCTGAAACGAGAGTGAGTCTGCAACTTGCTGAGTACTACGCTCGTTTCTCTCACCATTGTCCTCTCCCTCCCTCCCTCCAGCCCTCTCTCTCTCTCTCACTCTCTCTCTCTCTCTCTCTGTCTCTCTCTCTTTCTCTCCCTGCCTATCTCATTCTCGGTCGTTGACGATTTACTGCAACTGCATCCGCCAACTTTAACTCCGTGATCCGCCAACTCTGTCACTTCGTCTCTCGGTCATAGAGCGTCAAGCCGACGTCGAGTACTGGAACGGAGGGTTTCCCATAAACATTAAGTACGAGAGGATACCTGCTGAATCGATTTCTGTCTCCTCAGGGTTTTCGTAAAAATTTGAAAAAAATCGCGGTCGGGGAGTTTTCTCACAATCCCTAAGCATACGCGGTCACCCGCGAATAGGCCTACGATTGACGCGTGCTCTACTAACAATATTTTGTTGGTTTCTCTGCATCACAGGAAATGGGGCCCGTGGAGGTGTATCGTTACCTCATGGAGGAGATATCAGGTAAGATTGAGGAGACGACAATAGTTTGTGGTCCACAAAGCTTAGCTTGAGACCCAAACAACCGGTCATCTTTCAATACATTTTTCTGATGGGAGTATTGAGATGACGAGGTCGGGATTTTACACACATTTAATACGTAGTCTTGCCAGGTTTGAGTTTTTATTTTGTTTTAAAATATTCATAAACAATGAAACTGTTATTATTTAAACAAAATGCTGCCGCAGCTGCATAGCCGATATGTGGAGGTAGCCCTGGCAACGAGGACATCCGAAAAAAAATAAAAAAAATTACTTTTCGTATAATAATAAAACTTACGAATGATCGGATAATTTTTTGAAATTTTGGAAATTACGATGATGGGAAGCTGTAGAAAAAAGTGCGATTTCCAAGAAAAAAAAACAGATTTAATAATTTGTATTTAACTTTTTATTACCTTTCATGTGAACCTAACAAAAATAAACTATTATGAAACAATCAAAATGCGACCCTGAAAAAAATTACGTCAAAAATATCAACTTGATTTATAAAAATGTTGTTCAATTGAACTTTTAAATAACTCTCATCATATTTGGTTCAACTCGGCTGGTCAGAATGATGAATCGATGTGCTCGTGTTTTCCGACAGATCCAAGGGTGGCTGACTGGCCTCTGATGGCCAGTCCATTTCCGGTGGCAACGATACTCGTAGTCTATCTCGTCTTCATCCTCTATCTTGGCCCGAAGTACATGGAACACCGCCAACCGTATTCTCTTCACAATCTCATGATATTTTACAATATTTTCGTAGCTCTCGCAAGTGCCATGGTCTTTTACGGGGTGAGTTCTGCCGATTCCAATAAACTAGCGTTGACAAAAAAAATACTGAAAAAAATAAATCAAGTGCGAAGCTAAGATTGGTCATGCAATTTCAGCTTCTCACGTCCGGCTTCACAACGAATCTATCGTGGGGATGTGAACCTGTCGATTATTCCTACGATTCCGAGCCAATGAGCGTAAGTTTGTTTCCACACTGGTAACGTAAAATAGAACAATAATTTATTTCTGCGGAAATGTGCAATATTACGGTGAGATTTGTATCGTTGGAATGCAACAATTCTTTCCTTCTTTTATTTAAATTATTATACAAAAACTTGTTTGCGAATTAGGATTTTAAAACTGTTCAAATATGCGTAAAAAGGTAAGAGTGGCACACATAGCCTGAATCGGCAAAAAAAAATCATTTAAAAAGAATCGATTTCCGTTGCATTCCAACGATACGAACTTCATCGTACAATAATAATACGATATTCGAGAACTACGTATCGTTCACTCGTTCGAATTATTTCATTTGAGTGACGGCTATAATAAATTGCCCTGAGCACGTCCGACACAGTTTCTATATTTTGGACGCTGTCCCCACTTCTTTTATATCGTTTTATAGAATCTTTGTCATCAATTAATGAATATTGAGTGTAATAAACGTGTAAAAAATTCAGATGGCCAGATGGGTCTGGTGGCTGATGTTACTCAAGATGTGCGAACTCGGCGACACCGTTATATTTGTCCTCCGCAAAAAATACAAACAGTCATCTTTCCTACATATCTATCATCACGTGACAACCGTTAGCCTTGCCTGGATCGCCTGCAAATACGCTCCAGGTAAAATGAACGGAATTTTCAGACTGACGTTTTTTTTGGTTCTCCTTGATGCCTCACTAAAAGTTCATCGACGTCGATATTTTAGGGGGCATGTGGACGTTCATCATGATGCCCAATTGCGTCGTTCATGTCATCATGTACACTTATTATCTGCTAGCTTGCCTAGGGCCGGAAATGCAAAAGAGAATCTCGCGATGGAAATCGTATCTCACGATGCTTCAATTGGTATGTGAATTTTTTTTATAAAACAGAAGAAATAAATGGATATACGAAAAACTTGACGAGAAATGATGGAATGACGGTTGGTCGAAATATTATTTCACATAAAAATTATACAATGATGCAATTTTGTTTAAAAATGAATAAATACTCCGCAAATGTAGGAAAAATAGCTGCACCATCTGCCACTATTTTTCCTATATTTCTGTTCTTTCTTCGTCTACTCAGAGGAAAAAAATAACTTTTTCCTGATTAGAGTATCAGGATGACGAGGTCGTGATTTTACACACAATTAACATAGTCTTGCCACGCTTGGGTTTTTTTACTGACAAATATTTATAAACAATGAAGTTATTATTATTTAAAGAATGTGCCACCGACGTGACGCTGCATGGCCAATGGGTGTAGGCGCTTCTGGCAAATAGGGTTATCTGAAGAAAAAAAAACAATTGTACTCTTAGTATTATAATAAAACTTTCATACGACAGAATACATTTTTGAACTTTTTTAAATCACAAAAATGACAAGCTATAGATAAAAATGTCTATTTTGTATGAAAAAACAAATTTAATAATTTGTAATTAAGAAATGAAGGAAAATCTTCCGATCACACGATAGAAAATGTTATAAATTTGCACAGGGTATTGCACATTCCCTGCGCAAATTTGAAGTGAATCGGACGAATTGATCATGAGATGAGGTTGAGATGAAGTTGTAATAAAGGGGAGATGAAGATGAGATAAATTTGTGATAAAGTTGAGATAAAGTTGAAATCAAAAGAAGATCAAGCAAATTTAAATTTAAAAAATTAATTTGCGTTAGACAAAAACGCATTTTTTAAATTTCAATCGTACACCTCTTATAATTATAGGGTGTAGTTCCTAAAGGCCCATACCGCCGATTAATTTGGAATTTCGTGTACTCATGCATTTTGACAAAATTCGTAAATTTCGCAAATTTCATTTTCGAGGTCAAAACTCACAACAACTGATTTTTTAAAAGTTTTTCTGTTTTATGTTAATAAATGTTGATCCTAAAGAAAAATATTTCCTACAAAAGTTGTAGCCAATAGAAAGGTTGATCTTTTATGTTCCATACAGTTTTTGTCTAAAACCATTCTGTTACGAGAAAAAATGGGATAATGTAATAAAACCGTCCCATAAAAACGTTTTGCTAACCTCCATTAGATTCGATTTATCTATTTACGCACTTTACGGCGGGAAGGTTCGGCTTTAGTCTTTAAAGTGCATGTTTTTTTTATTGTTTTTTTGTATTCTATGTATTCTATTTACTTTTTTGTTTTTAAAATATTTTATTTGATGTTAGGTTTTTTTTGTATTTTATTTTATCTTTTCATTTTTTGTTTGTAGATAATATCGAAACTAATGGCGTTGACAAAACGTACATATTGGAGCATTATCCTATTTTTCCCGAAACATAATAGTTTGAGACAAAAACTGTAGGTATAGCTCATAAAAGATCAATCCATTTGTCGGCTACAACTTTTGTAGAAAATATTTTTCTCTAAGATTAACATTTGTCAAAAAAAAAATTAAAAAACTTAAAAAAAATCAGTTATTGTGAGCTTTTACCTTGAAAATCAAATTTGCGGGTATGTTTACTATTATATTCGTTATCAGTGAGTCAAAATACATGTGTACACGAAATTCCAAATAAATCGATGGAATGAGCTTTTCGGAACTTTATCCTAATTATAAAATATGTATTTCGAAAAATTCCTTTCTCGAGCGATTGACTGGCATCGTTTCAACTGACCAATAACCGTGAAAATTACGTTGCAGATTCAATTCGTCGTAATGGTGTTACACACGGCCCAGGCGCTGATGCCTTCGTGCGAGCCTAGTCGCAAACCTCTCGCCTACCTCTACATGTTTCACGTTGTCGTGATATTTTACATGTTCTGGGACTTTTACAAAAAATCATACACCACTAAGAAGCAACCGTGAATACCAGTGATGGCCTGAATTTCAGCCTAATTTTGTACTTTTTATTCGTCGCGAAAGTCGTCACTGCAACGAATTCAGCAGACGGATCGATTAAGTTCGCAGTTTTAACGATTTACTTACGTTGCTGTACGTTAGTTCTATGCATCATTTCCGCGCAATCCTCTTGCGATTCGTTGAAAAAAATTTCACTAATAACATCGGCCGTTCTTTTTTTTTCGTTCTTGTTCCTAACTATTGGATGTTCGGATTAATTCCCGGCCTTAAGAAATTGCTATTATAAAAATTTCCCGCCAAATTTGGCAGAGTATCATGCCGATACAGCAGAGCATAAAACTGCAATCTGCAACTCACATAACGTCAAAAAATGTATCGTGAGTGTGATGAAAGCCGGATGACGTTTGGTATAAAAATATCAGACAGCGGCCGGATTTCGTGTTCGAGTTAGGAAAAAATGCGTCCGCGTCTGAATCAATCATTTGTGAGGCATTGTGGGAACATGCTGCCGCCGACAGCACGTGTAAAAAGAGCTTTCAAGGGCCCCGGGCCCAGTACGATAATGCTAGGCCACATATGGCGAAAGTGACCAGTGGTGCCTGGATTCGTTGAGCTGGGAAGTTTTGTCACTTCCGGCTTACGGGTCTAGGCCCATATTTATTTATTCCACTTCACCTCATACCATTGACGGGAATCCCACTTTAAAACGTACGAAGAAGTCGATAAATGCGTGACGGACTTCATCGACTGAAAACCACCAGTGTCATGCCGACAGTCAATTCGTCAGCTGACCGAAAGATGAGAAAAGATCCTGCCGGCAATTACTTCCTGTATTAAATCGTATGTTTTTTTAAGACTTGATTTTATTTTAGAAGGCCGATAACTAATTTGTGCATCGAATAATTATTCGCGAGATATTTCTCTGAGCTCGCTACGTCAAGTTTCATCATGCTGAGAGGGTTGATCGTAGACCGTACCGTAAATCCAGAAAAAAGACTCCGCATAAAATAAAATTCGTCAAAGTGTTTTAGCATTTATTACCTAATAAATAAAATTTGTTTTATTTTCAATAGACCGTTTTTCATTGCCTTTGTACTTCACTCCGTCCTCAAGAAATAAACATCTTCATTCCATGAAGACAAATTTCGGGTGGAGGTCAAAACTTCGAATGGCCAAACATAGAACGACAAGGATTTCGAAATGACAGAATTCTACACTCAAAATAACGAGGGTTAAATTATTCGAAATGTTATGCGTCGACCTATGGCGAAATCGACACCAAAGGGTTATTGATTCGAGAACATGTATTCAGATAATCTGCAGTTTGAGTCATACAAATACAGATTCGAACAATCTACAATATTCATATCTCCGAAATAGAAAAAAGTGAGTATCTAATATTGTTAATACCATCTATAGCAAAAAGCCATATATCGAGAATATATGGCTTTGATCGCAATGAATATATGCGCGATGAATATATCGCAAATGATCGATGGTCCGGAATAGCGAATACCTCACCCAACTGTCCACCAGCGCCATTTTCCAGCTTCACTCTGAAGCCTCCACCAAGCGTCTGAAGTCGACCAATAGTCTTACCCAACTATCCACCAGCGTCATTTTCCAGCTTCACTCTGAAGCGCAAGTAACGTATTGCTCGATCATAAGTTTTGGCTATCCGGACCATTCGCCTTTTGGGCCTATCGCTATTTAAGCGATCGACTTTTTGGCTCTTGGCTTTAATTAATTCGAAATTGTCAACTATCATAATATTTACAATTCGACGATTTGTCGTCTCGATATTTTCGTTGTATTTATACAGGAAAGTCGATATTATATCTTCCATGATTTTGTTGAATCTCATATTTATTTTCGATATGAATCAATTTCGAGATATTTTTATTCACAATTTTTATTAACTATTTTAGAGACTGTCATCAGATTGGTCTATCTATGTTGGAATGTTCGTCATTAATGAATTCGAAATTTCGGTCCTTCTGAATATTGATCAATCGAATTTCCGACACCCATCCCAAATTCCCGCTCATGCTGAAGATAAAAAGGAAAGGATAATGAAACGATTATGCAAAAAATGGATTTTTCGAAGTTTATTAATCGTTAACTGCTGGCTGCAGGTTACGTCACTGAAAGTATACTTTTATTTTCCCAATCGGTTCGGGTATCGGAAAACATTTAATGGATTTCGAAAGAATGGAGGCGATAGAAAATAGATATTGGTAAATATTTTTTTGGCGATTACTGCCACAATTTGGTAACTAGACATAGTGATAATTAGTCAAGTACTTAATTAATAATTTATATCTTGAAAAAAATGGTGTCCTCGTATTTACGTGGGAAATTTTCGTTCTTTTTCAACGTTTTCTCGATTGATTGAATTCGTGGATCGAGCAACGAAACGTATAAAGTTCATCACGCTTGTCTTACATTTTTTTTAACTATATGGGAACATAGCCAGTTTTTTAACTGCAAATATGGCATATTTTTTCTTATATTCGATACGAATGATGTTAATTCTACGTTACTTTGTTATGGTTGATACGTCTTCGAGATATTTGAGGGAGAAAAATATTTGATATGTGTATTCTTGCGAGGGTTTATATACGGTATATAACAAGCACACGCACGCGCACACGCACATTGTATATACAGTTCAACGTCGATAATCCTAATTAATTGTGACTGGACCTCTTCCGGATTAACAAATTGTTCGAATTTTCGAAAGGAACCCATAAAAGGGACCTTGAACCTCCCAGCTTCACTACCATACCCTCTTCTACACAACACGGAGTTTGCACGGCGAGTTGTACAGTCGTATCGACGCTTTAAACAAATTTTTACTTCATGCGATTTTTCGCCAACATCGAATCCGGATTATTGACGGTCCAGATTTTTGACGTTCGAATTATTGACGCTCTACTGTGTGTGTGTGTGTGTGTGTGTGTGTGTGTGTGTGTGTGTGTGTGTGTGTGTGTGTGTGTGTGTGTGTGTGTGCATATATATATATATATATACACTGCCGGGCAAAAGTTTGAGAACACAAGTCGAAATTTCTTGCCGCACTAAACGTTAGATAGCGGACTGAGAAATAAAGATAAACCAATTTCCCAACGACGTTTTAAAGAGGGCAAATTTATCTTCATTTTGCCTTTTTAGAACAATTTTTCCATGACGAACTTAAAGAGGGTATCAAAACCTCTATTTTCGTTTTTTAGAAAGTTTCGTATGATTTTTTTGCGAACCAGTATTGCACTTTTAGCTAAAAAATACATGTTTTAGAAAAATAGGCGTAGTCCAATAACTATGGGGTTCCAGAGAAAATGTCAAGAGCGTAAAAGTTGCGTAGAATCACACTGGAGTCGCCAGAATTTTAACGTAATTTTTTTTCGAATTTTTTTTTCACAATTTTTTGTCGGGTCTCTGATGAGTGGAGGGGCTCTATTTGGGAATTATGGGGTCTAGGACAACCTATCAAGAAAGAAAATTTATTTACTTTATTATATTTAATTAACTACATTTTTTTCAGAATTTGTTTAAAAATTATTTTCACAATTTTTTCAGAACTTTTTAAAATATTTTTTTAACAATTTTTTCAACTACAACTCGGAGAATCATCTTCGGTTCAGTTGTGTCTCAAAACCTGTTGGATTTAAGACCAAATATTCAACGAAAAATTTGTAAAAATAAGGTAAGAGACGTGATTGACTATTTTTTTCCGTTAAAAAACAAGTTCAAAAGTTTAAAGTTTTTTCTTTTTAATATTCGGTCTTAGGTCCATTAGGTATTGAGACACAACAACTCAGCCGAATACGATTGTCCGATTTCTAGTCGAAAAAAATTGTTCAAATAATATTTGAAAAGTTCTGAAAAATTGTGAAATAATTTTTTTTTATTCTAAAAAATTGTAAAATATATATTTTTTTAATTCTGAAAAATTTCAGTTAATTATAAATGAAAAAGTAAATAAATTTTCTTTCTTAGTAGATTATCCTAGACCCCATCATTCCCAAATGAGCCCCTCCGCTCAGCAGAGTCCCGAACAAAAATCGTAATTTTTTTTTTATTCTGAATAAATCCTGGTTAGTCCAGTGAGAACCTTTGCAACTTTTTACTTTTAACTTAAAAACCCGATAGTTATTGGACCACGCCTATTTTTCAAAAACGTGTCCTTTTTAGCTAAAAATGCTATACTGGAGCGAAAAAAATCGTGCGAAGCTTTCTGAAAAATGAAAATGTAGGTTTTGATACCCGCTTCAAGTTTGTCATGGAAAGAATGAGTGCAGAAATTCACCAGAACTTATGCGAGCAGTTTTAAACGTGCAAAAAAGCTGAAGAATAGCAATCTTCAATAAGGCGTACTGGGTCCAAAAAAAATTGTGAAAAATGTTCTGAAAAGGAAAAATGAAAGTAAATTTGTCCTCTTTAAAACGCCGCTTGGGAAATTTGATTTCTTCATTTTTGAGTCTGCTATCAAACTTTTAGCGCGGCAAGAAATTTCGACTGGGATACTCAAAGTTTTGACCGGCAGTGTATATGGGTGCTTCTCCTGAAATGATCACTTTGCAGGACAGCAAAATTGATAAACAAACATTTTTTAATTTTTCTTTTAATTTTTAAAAAATTGTATCTGCTACGGCGAACGCTTCGCTAATTGTAGCTTCCATGTACAGGGATTTCCCCTTTTTACATTTCCCACCATTTTCTCCAATCCACATCCCTAATCGACCCCCACCTTGCCGCCGCAGCCGACTTCCCCCTCTGTATCGCATTCACCATGACATTTTCTGTCATGGGTATAGGGAAACTGCGGACAACCTATACCAATACAGCCGGTCACGAGTTCGTTTCCCAGCCTCGTAGCTAGTCGCGTTCCGTCGAGAAATAGCTCACAGGCTACAGCAATACGCACCCGACACACAAACGTACCGGTCCGTGTGTGCGACATCTGTGTAGGACTGGAGCTACGTCACGCCTGTGTTTTTATTTCTCTCCGAAACTACGAGACGGTGATTCGAACCCGCGACCTGCCGATGTGTTGATTTCAGAGGCAAGCACGCTAATCACTAGACCAACACATCGGTTAACAAACATTTTTTATTTTGTCATTCCAAAATTGCAATTGACTTCAGTTATAATCGATATAATATAATTCTCTATAGATCACACTAATTTTCCAGTTTTGAGAGGATTATCACGATCGAAAGAAATAGTAGACCCAGAGGAATGATGATGAGGACAGAGGAATGATGCAAACCTTATTCTATCAAGTTTTTATTGGTTTATTGATATCTTCGTCTTCTTTTTCTTTGAATATTGATGTCACTCTTTTTGTTTCAACTTTTTGTTTCCTGCAGGATCTTGTTTAAGCCTTTCGTATCTTCGTTTTTCAGCTTCTCTTTTTCTACGGAGCTTTTCTTCTTTCGATAGCGGCGTGGCAATAATTTAAGAGAATCATTTTTATGTGACCTCATGCATTTTCACACATGCGTAACCCAGATGGTTTTATTTCTCTGGCGCCTCCATCATGCCTTTGCATCTCATGTGTCAGGAGGATCCCGCACTGAGAAAAAAAATCATTAATGCAATATCATTGGTGTTATTGAATGAAATTTCGTTATTTCAATTGTAAAATTGTTGGTGTTAACAATCGGATTCATTAGTCCAAACAAAACGCTATTGACTTTAATAATATGATAAAATTGAATATTTTTTCATTCAAAAGATATATTATTCGTCGAGAACCATATATTATTGAAACTATCTAAAAAATTATAGCGAAGAAATTATATAGTTTTGAATGCATTTTCTGCAACGAGAAAAAAAGCGTTTCAATTCATAACATGAATATTGTTGATTCGAGTACACAAGACAAATGCAATTTCGCTCGTTTGATTCAGATAAAATTTCTATTGAGTGAATATGTTATTTTTTTTTCACCATATCCGATATTGATTTTCAAGTACATTATTCGTTAAAATATTAATATTTTATTTTTATTGAAAAATATAAAGCAAATGTCTGAATTAGTTAAAAAATTATGCGAAAATAAAATGTGTTTATTGCACATTTGATTGAAAAAATTCAACCAAATCATGGCCGAGCTTATAGGTGTGAGGAAACCCGTAGTTCTCGGAGTAACCGTTAGAAGCCGCACGCGCGCTCGTTTCTCGTAAGCGTAGCGTGAACCGAAGATCTACTCAAACGCCGAAGAAACTCTAAAGAGTATTGCTGATTGGCCTGTGGCTAAGCTCAAAGTGTAGTATTTGTTCTTATCAGTTGAATATCTGATATTCTCTCCATGGATATTCCATTGAATATCTGATAATTTCTCCACTATTATCGTGGATGATCATTCTAATGCTCACTGTTTATTTAAGATTTAAAACAAATTGAAAAACTTACCTCTCATGGCATATTCGTTTCGATGTAGTCAAGATATAATTCATTCTATTAATTACATCTACGGATTGTATGTAGAATGATTTCAATAGAATATAATTTTTTTTAAGGATAATGTAGATATTCAGAGAACAGAAGAGATTTTCAAATAAAACAATATGTTGTTTTAATCAATCACATTTTCCAATATTTTATAGTACTGTAACAATCTCATATATCGGTGGCACTCCGCGATCAGACATTTATTTGAAACAACCAATATCTTTTTTCGATTCAGTTGGTTTTTTTCTCAGTGCAGATGAGTGATGTCAGAAGAATGATGATTCAAACTGGTTTTCATGCACAGCGCAGCATGATACTTTTTTTAATCACAAAATCTGGCCGTGAGTAGGTGTCTAAGAGTTCCACTTGAACAGGTAAAGAGTAACGTATTGAAAAATGATACAGTTAAGAATGACCAGCGGAACGACTCCCTCGCCTGTGACACCACCTCATAACACACAAAGTCTGCAGAAAACACGTAAGCTACAAAAATTATGTGATGTGACACAAGATGTGAACTGATTTACTGCTCTCCAGAGGAATGATTGAGAAAAACGGTTACAAAATTTCGATATTCATTGTGAAATACCTGCGCTTATGTTATTTTTATTTTTCAGAGAGGAATTAAATAAAAGTCCAATGGTTTCAAGGAATGTTTTGAATTTTTAACACCTCTTCTGCTTGCTAGTGTATATGAAATCTGGATAATTACGCTCCAGAGGAATGAATGTCGTAGTCAAAATACAGAAAAGAGGATAACGACGATTTTTCTACCAAATCTGTTTTGTAGGAAGATGTCGAAATATTTCAAAGTGATGTTTAGAAAAAAAATTACAAAGTAATTGAATAGAAACTATTGAGAAAGTCAGATTACATGCAAAATGACAATTTCGGGAGAATTACTCATTATTTATTATTTCCTCAGTTGTAACGTAACCCTACGGTTCTTTAAACGTATTACTCCTCCTAATTGAACCCTCACTCATCACTGTGTGCCGCA
This sequence comes from Ophion ellenae, assembly GCA_963210295.1. Lineage (NCBI taxonomy): Eukaryota > Metazoa > Arthropoda > Insecta > Hymenoptera > Ichneumonidae > Ophion > Ophion ellenae. The sequence continues at coordinate 17,097,523 of OY723385.1, read as the reverse complement.
CTTCGTTAATCTAACCTAACTTCCGTTGCGTTCACAGCCGTCTAAAGCTACGATATGCCGCATTTGCCGGGGGTACGGGGAAACTGTGGAAAACTCGTACCGGTATAGACGGGCCTACATTCTTCTGATTCTCTGGTGCACAGACATTTACTCAAGTATTTACAACAAGGTCTGGGAAGTATTGGTCTTTCGCTCACTAGTTGATGCGACAATCGATACACGGCTAACCGGTCACCGCTTGGAGTATCGGTCATGCACAACCCTGCTTAACTCGAAGTACCGCTGGAGCGGAAACCCGACCGCCAGTCAAGCCTCAAACGACTCCACCAGTGTCGGTATTTTTGGGAGGGTTCTTTTATCACGCAAGGATTGTAGGAAAGATTGTAGGTATGGAAATTTATCGGCGAGGATGAGGATCTGAATAATGTCGCAATCTTGTGTTATCACTTGCTGCGACACAAAAACCACGTTGGTAATACGAAGTATCGGTGCACGGTAATGTAGGACACGACTGTCGGATATTATTGAGATCTTCGGTATTGTCGGGTTTGTAGGGACTGCGGATGTAATTACTGACCACAATTACAGTATTATCCATACAAAGCTCTGTACATGTGTCATACATGCATTAAGGGCATGAGCTTTAAGTTTCGAAAAAAAAACGATTTTTCATTGCATACGTTTATATCCTGAGGTCTTAATTTTAATTCGCAGCAAAGATTTTGTGGAAATGAAAAAAATTTTCCGAGTTATGATGATTTTTGTGAAGGGTCCGTTAACCCTTTTTTCTTTTGCGTTTTTCTCGAAACTACATACAACGAATACGGTTTAAGTCGTATCTCGAAATCTTTTCGTCCGATTCACTGCAAATTCGGACAGAGCATAGTTTATGACTTTTTCTATTGTTAGACCGGATGAATTTTCGAATTGGCAATCCATTTGTTAATAGCAAATGATGAATTAAACTTCATTTGCTAAAGATTTTGTGGAAATTAAAAAAATTGGCCGAGTTATGATGATTTTTGTGGACGGTCCGATTTACCTTTTTTCTAACAAGGTGTAAATCTTATCTCGAAATCTATTCGTCCGATTCACTGTAAATTCGTACAGAGTATAGTTTATAACATTCTCTATCGTATGACCGAATGATTTGTCGAAATTTCAAATTAATCTGTTAATAAAGAACGATTAAAGTTGTTTTTGCTGTCAAAATTCGACCTTTTTCGATAGGCTGACAGAAAGTTTAAAGAAAGTTTTATTATTACACTTAAAGTAGGCCAAGTCGGGGCAAGATGATAACGCTAAGGTCATGTCAAATAAAACAATACATATACTATGAGTCAGTCGACTTTAATTATTTTTAAAACTAATCAACATTTATTAATCTTTCAATTATGGAAGCAAAAAAAATCAGTCTTTCTGATTTTTACCATACAATATATATTTTTAATTAAACATTTATTTTTCCCGTCTTACCCTGTATGCGGAGCAAGGTGAAACAGCGGTGGGATAATGATAGGATACGAATTATTGGCATCTTGCGCATATGAAAGTGGTTTCATTCTCAATATCATCAATTTGATAAGCCAATCGCTTAAGTTCTGTAGGATTAGTCGGAATAATCTTGCTTCCATATAATTTTGATCATTTTTAAGTTCTTTTTCTTCCCCTGGTAGAAACACCGGTTGAAGAGGAACCAAATGTTTTACTAGTTCCGCTTCACCCTTTCTACCGGAAATAGTACGTTGTAAAATATTCCGGGTTTGCGATAGCTTGTATTCATCTTGCCCTATTAGACGGTTAATGAATTAACGAAAAATCACGCAATAACTTTGAAAATTTCTGCAAAACCGTTCTTATTATATTAACAATTAGTACTTTCATTGAGTTAACCTATCTGTCTCTAACCAATATCAGCAACTCAAATGAACTGAAACGATGTTGAACTTTACCAAAAATTACAGTTGATACTTTCACACTCGCTGACTTCACCACCACCCCTCCAAAGTCTAACCGGAGCACTGTGCTCGCACACACTGTTCAATGGCTAAGCTTATGATTCATCTTACCTCGCGTATTCGTGTTGCCCCGAGTTCCCCTACATGTTTTTATTTTTCATTCCAGTTGACCCTAGTTGCCAGAAGCGCTATATTTATGTCAAATGAATCCACAAACGATGTTGCATTATGCACGTGCGCCAAATCGCTAGTTCGGAGCTCAGACGAGCGCAGATTGATCGGCAAACCGTCCAAGCATACACGGAGCTCGACTACTGGCCGGGAAAATTTTCTGGCGTCGTATTATGAAACATGAGACGCGAAATTGAGCGAGAGGGAGGATAAATAACACCCACGGGGACGTTAATAAAGTCTTATCGGTGGACGGCCATGCGTGTCGACTTAAAGCCGCGCATGCCGACCGATTAATCCGCTATGCTAATTCGACAGGGCTGACCGTACTGCACGGTGTAGGGATACGCGACTTCGATCGTGGTTCTCTATGCATCCAGGCCCGATCTTCCCTACCGATTTTAACGCTTCCTGTACAAGCCCTCGTCCCCGCCGGTTTATTCAAGTCCGTCCTTTCATAACACATTATACGTCGAAGGATAGAGGAGTTGGCGCAAATTTGAAGCGGCTGATAAACTCGCAGCAATTCAACGTTTCTCAGGATCAGATTAGTACACTTAATCAGCATTTGTACTGTACGTGTAGTAGAATTATCGGTTCGGTCAAATTGAAAAATTGATTATGCAACACGACTTACACCGTTTCACGAAACGTAGTTTCAAGAAAAACGCAAGCGAAAAAATAATAATAAAATGAAATTTCAATATTAACTTGATATTCAACCAAATATTAAAATTTCAGTCTATCATTATATTTCAAAATTAATTAAAATTATTTAATATGTAATTGAATGTAAAAAATTCGTTTTATTATTATATTTCAATAGTAATCAAAACTTAACATTAATTAAATATTTATTTAATATTTAATAATAGCAAACTTGAATTTCGAAAACGACAAAAAGGCCAAGCTGTGAGGCAGAAAGTTCGTTTTCCGACTAAAAAATAAACTTTTGTTATTTGTTAATAACAAATGGATAAACGTGTAAAAAAACGATCTGGCCATAGGATGAGAATTTTTGTAAACTATGCTCCGCCCGAATTTGAAGTGAATCAGACGAGTAGATTTTGAGAAACGACTTACACCTCATAAAACTATAGTTCCGAGAAAATTGGGTGCGGTTTTACGAATCCCCGGTGTAAGTAAAACTTTTTTGCCATAGCCCTAAACGATTTTATACTGAAATCGCCGAAAATATATAATTCTCTTTTCGCTGTATTGGTTTAATCGTTTCATTATTAATAGTCGACTAGAAAGAAAGTAAATGCAGGTACAAATGTTTTTTCAATTTTTTATTGCGCTAATTTTAATAATCATAATAATAATACAAAAACACGTTAACTAAAATACATAAGATATTATTATTTATAATATAGGGTTATTACGTGACGTTTTATTTCATTATTCATTTCGTTTTCCCTTTGAGTAGTGCAGTCTATGCATGGAATCATTAATTTATGATAACTGAAATAAGTAAATAAGGATTCAAATTCAATTTTTTAAATATATTTTATAAAGGTCGCATCAATTACTGTGCCGTATCTCATTGTCGGTACAGTTTCATCGCTCGCCATCGTAAGATCAAATACTTCATTTGAGTAATTAATCATAGACTCTTCTTAAACTTAAAACTAACTATAATATAAATTATTTTATATTTCAATGAGTCAAAAAATGAAAATTGAGATAATTGTGTTGATACTAATTAAAATGCTACTGAAATGCAAATATCAAAAGGAGTTACTATTGGCCGTTGGTTTTATGAATTTCTTATTTATTATAATTGCCGTGAATTGAATCATCAGAATTCTACTAACAAACGGGATTCAGAAATGTGAATAATTGTGTTTATACTATACTCTACCTACTATAGTTGCATTTTATTTCATTTCATTCAAAACAAATACTTTTTCAATAATTCTTCAATATATTACCATTGACTTGCAATAAACCAAAACAACATAACCGTTATAAAAGGCGCAAATATCAAGTTTATGAACGAACTTCAATTGAACGTGACGCATGTTGCTCAAAATGCGTAACTGAACGAAACAGTGGGCTAAAAAGGTGTACTGTAAAAATAAAAAATAAGGATAAATTACAGCGGGGCGCTTGGTCATAGCGCAGTGGGCTGACCCTTTCCAAAATCGTTATAACTCGCTCAGTTTTTGGATGTTTTATAAAATGTTCGTTGCAAATTAACGTTAAGGCCCTACACTATAAAGCCACGCAATAAAAAAAAACGTATTTTTGAAATTTCAAGCTTGTGCACACCCCCTAAGGGGGGTGATACATTGAGGCGAGGAAAAAATGGTGATTTTCATGATTTTTTTTAAGGGAAGATTTTTTCATCATTTTTTAAACTTAATTCATGTTTTATTACTATTTTCGGCTGTTACATGGTATTTTTTAATCTTAAAAAATGGTGGAGGTATGGCACGGTGGATATTGTTAGACGGCGTGGTACGTAGCGTTAGTGGAATTAATGTGAAAAAAAAAACAACGAAGACGTTTCATTCTTTAACACTCATACGCAGGATATGAACCAAGAAAAAGAGAGAAATATACAAAATCGATTAAATGGTACGCTTTAACACAAAAGGATTGAATTTTTCCAAAAATTGCTTCATTTGGCAATAAGGTTAGAAAGATTTGTACCAAATTTCATCAGAATCGGTCGATTAATTTTTTTAGCTATAAGTCACGCCAGTTTTGAAAATTCAGTTTAGAAGATCGTGCCATACGTCATCAATTTTTAAAGATGAATAAAAAAACATGTAACGCGCAAAAGTAGAGACGCGGCAGCGTCTTGATGCCTAGTAATAAAAAAAGACAACGTTGATCCCACTGACGAATATCCCACTGATCGACCGCACTGATGACCACGCCGCGTACTCTGTATACCCTAAGGTGGGATTTTATCTGTCACGTTTGGACTTTGAATCGACGCCACGCAAAAACGCCTCGATGAATCGAAAATCTGATGATATTTGACAAGTGTAATGTGATGTTTGCCTGTCGGTTGGTTCATGTTATTTATTTATTCGTCCACTTAATCCAGAGATCTCATAATTTTGGGCCGAATTTCTGAGCGATTGTTTCCCCCAAAAAAGTAAGTCCACAATCGCGGTTTAGTTGAGTGGAATAAATTCGTCATGTCGTGAACATAGTACATACGCCTTCTTGAGGATTGATTAACAGAAAGTATAAAAGCGCAAAGAGCAACGCGTTTAAGACTCATCTCGCGCAGCTCGACAGCTGACTGCAATCTTGCCTGCTATATCCTAATCTTAATCCCAATCCTAATTAACCCCAGAATGCCACACTCATTTTTTCGGGACATACTTGCCACATTCTGGTTTGTGGGACCCCAATGAGATTTTCAATCATAACGCCAAAATTTTAATCGATAGCCAATGAGTCGAGAAATCTGTCTATGTATTGACCGAATCGTCAAATTTAAGAACTCCTGAGATATACTCGTCTAAAAAATATGTTCCATCGAAAAAAAGCGAAAAAAACAATGATTTTACGTGCTTTGTTTGGGTTTCCTAGACCCCAGTGGGGCATGCGAGGGCTAATACTATAAATCTGAAAGTCTGTCTGTTTGTTACTCAATCACGCCAAAACGACTTGACAGATTTAAAGAAAATTTAACATGTCGATATAGCTTATGACCTGGATTAACACATAGAATACTTTTCATCCTGATATCACACATTTTCTAATTATAATATTATACTCAAATCTAATATAATGATCAAAATTCAAATTATTCTAGAATACAAACGAAATAAATACAATTAAAATAGAAAATAATATAATACCAAATATTTTACTAATGTCGAATCTAACATCTAACATTGTTCTAATTATAATGAGACTCGAATATTATAATTCGATAATATAATATTCGAGTCAAATCGAACTTAATGATGAAATTTGGCACAAATGTAGAGTATTACTTGAAATAACACATAGGATACTTTTCATTCTGATATCTAATATTTTTTTATTTATAATATTACACTCAAATCAAATGTAATGATAACATTGAAATTATTATAGCGTACTAATCAAATATATTAGAAAACAGTTATTATTATTCTTGCTTAATAGAATCGAAGATATGATATTTTTAAAGTTGGTATAGAAATGTTTTATTTTGGAACATCAAATAGTAACTATAAAGAAACAGTTATAGCTGCCTTCGATGGTATACTCTACGCTACTCTCTCGCTGGCATACTCAACTCTAGTCTCTATTCCATGGCATACTACCTCTCCGCGTGATATCTCGTGACAGATGACGAAACATACAAAATTGAGATATAGTAACTGCATAGCTGCCTTCATGGTTCGATTTTTGACGTTTTGTCTTGATGAGAGACTTGATATCAAACATAGTTCCGAAGGAATCCCTAAACGAAAGAGAAATTTGACCAACCAACGAACCATAGTTTTCTGATTCATTGAAAAACGAAGTGTTATCGATTGGCTTCGACGGACAAGTCAGCAAAGGATTTGCCGAAGGAAAGTACATTTCTCTTACGGTGGGTAAAGCATTTTCCGCCATGATAAAAAATTAATTGTCGAAATTTAAGAACAAAGTGTGTTCAGCTTTGTTGGAAAATAAATTTGTTATTTATTGTTACATTCCGATTGTAGTTTTCTAAAATGCCTGGAAAACGAAAGTGAAATATTTCTCAGAGTTCGAGTAAATTTCGAGCTATAAAGGTTGCTAGACGGGATGAAACGTCTTCTCAAGCGGAATTGCGACGACTTTTGGTTTGGGTGTATTATGTCCACATTTGTTGAAAGCAATCAATCAATTCCCTTAACGTCTTTTCAAAGCAAAAATGGTAGTAGCCAAATTTCATCGTGGGCGAAGCCGCGAGTAAAGTTGGTATACATAAATGACGACGAAATCTTTGTCGCGGCGTACGGGAGAGCCGCGGGCGAAGTTGGGCGATTCCTTATCGCCTAGACCTAGACAAAGGCGAAAACAAGGGATCGACTGTTGCTTGGCTGCACGTCATCATCGGACGAGATGACGACGTGCAGCAGCGGAGGCATTCGAACGCCAGATCTCGACGACGACGGAAGCATTTCCTCTAAAGGCCCACCTCATGGGCATAAATATAAAATAGTTCACCAAATCGTTATTCGGACATTATTGTATCGAACTTTCATACTACGTCTTCTACATACTTTACGCTTCGTGCGAAATAAATATTGTTAAAAATCTTTACTACGACAAATCAGAAGTGGGATACACTCGCGCTTTCCAACATCGCGAGTTATATTCTAAATGGCTATTCCAACATCGCGAGAATATTCGGTGACACTTGGTGCCTGTAATGGATAATCCATCTCAGTAGAGGAGCTAGGCCGGTTCTAACCCAGAGATCTCAGGGGGGAGCGGGGCGGGGGAGTCGAGCGCGGGGAAGCCGGGGTATTCATGGCGGAGGGGGGGGGGGGGTCCTGCATGCGGCAGGCGAGTGCGGGGTTGTGGCGGAGGGAAAGGGGAGGGGTGTTAGAGAGTGGGGAGGCTAGTTTTTGGTGACGATGTCTTCCAGGCGATAGCTGGACCCGCGGGCGAAAGGGGGAAGCCGCTGTCAACTCTGTGGGGGAGGGAGCATCATAGAGTCGCGGGTCCTCGAAAACCCATAAAATCTGATAATTTATTATCAACATTTTATAAATGTAAGCGGAGCATTTTTGTCTAGACTATTCACAGGAGTTTATATATATATATATATATATATATATATATATATATATATATATATATATATAAACAACTTAGACAAATGGGTGCGTGCGTGCGTGCGTGTGTGTGTGTGTGTGTGTGTGCGTGTGTGTGTGTGCGTGTGCGTGTGCGTGTGCGTGTGCGTGTGCGTGTGTATGTGTGTGTGTGTGTGTGTGTGTGTGTGTGTGTGTGTGTGTGTGTGTGTGTGTGTGTGGGAAACTTCCATTTATGGCTAGGAAAATTTTCGAGAGTGAGATAACGATAGTTCCTATACGAAGGGTTGCCCTTCAAAGCCCATAAAATGCTTTATTTATTGCATGCAGCTGCAGCGTTATTCCGAAACAAGTTTCAACCCGTCGAGATTTCATTCCACAAGATTACGTCAAGATGTTCACATATGCGAGTATGTACACAGTGCATCCGGCCAAGCACCCCCTGGACTTGACCAAAAACGAGCTCGAACAGGTTCCAAAGGTCTTGCTCCTAAAGTATTGGGGTAACTTTATTGGTTTACTGTGGGATCGTTTGCCGGAGCATCATCGGAACGATAGTGAAGTGATATCGTATCTTCCATGCATGGAGCGTTATAATACGCCACAGGTGAAGGATCACATTGATGGTCCCCCACCCCAACGTCGGGACTGTGAAAAGTGTTGCGAGGGGAGGAAATTCTCTACGTGCGGGGTGCTTCGAACGTGTTTGAACCTGTTATACATGCCTATGATTGGATAAGTGGGGAGAAGTTTTTAAAATCAGAGTGGAGAGGTTACGAGGGAGCTTATGATTTCGTGGACCAAGCTCAGAATGCACTATTCCATCGCACCATCAACTTCTCCGAAAAGAACTTTGAAAAAGAGTGAAAATGGATCTCTCAAATATCAACAAAGTCAGCCTGATGGCGTAATTCCTCCCAACGAAGAAGCTGTCAGAACTCCACGTCCACTCGGATTATCAAATCACGGACATGAGAGCTGTACAGACCAAGTTTGGAAAACGCTACATCGTGGACGTTGCAAATGTTTGCCGTCTTGTTGCCAGCGCGGCTGGTAAAGGCCTTCGATCAAGATCTGAAAATGTTCAAGAGTATGCTGCAACTGGCGCGCAATGGTCAACTCTACATGAAGTACATTGGTGGAAAATACAACAGCGTCGAGTTCCATCGAGTCTGAGTATGGTGGAAAAGAACGCTCGTGAAGGCCCGGTGGAAACAACGAGTTCAGCGGCAGCTGGCATCGTCACCATCGTAGAGTGCAACAACTGTTTGCATCACAGTCATCATCATCGTAGAGTTTTCAACGCTTGGTGCTATGTAAAAATGTACGAAAAAACTTTTTCATCGAATATAATGTAAAAAAAAAATTGTGGTCAAACTGTATTCGCCGTAGATATAGGAAATAAATGGAGAACGATATTTGTTCGTAATGTTTTTATTCATTTAAAAAAAATCTCTCGCTCCCACAACGCTTCGTACACAGAGAGCCAGCTTTTCAACGACTTTACATTCGCTTTGGCGCAATTGTATTTTGTATTGAAGGAATGATGGGGACATTTAACGTTTGTGATTTTCGGCAACTTCTGCAGCGATGGACAGTCCAGAGTCTCCAGATCGATGACTTTTGTTGCTGAATCCGTGAATCTCGATAGCCATGAGCACTTCTCGAATCCCTTGGCATAGATCGTAGGAGCTCCTTCCAAGATTCCTCGAATTGTCGTTCTAGCTGCCTCGTATGGTATGCCGCTGTGTTCCCATCGTATTCCATGATAATTGCGTTCCAGCCACTTGTTTGTCATTTTGTACTTGGCCGGTAAAGCGTCCCAGGCGAATGGTGCATCGAAGAAGAATGTCAGCGGTTCAGCGTTCTTCTCATGGAGTTTGACGATCGACATCTCCTTTAGGACAAATTCGTTGACGGGTCTCTTAAACCCTTGCACGTCGACGATAAGCTCCATGTTGACTGAAGTGGGCGCGGATCATTGGCATGATTTTATACCAATTTTTTAACCCCACCACTGTTTGAATTATACTCGACAATACGATCATGGAAGATCATGCAGGACGCTGAAGTTTGTGGTGGAATATTGTTTTTCAATTCAAACTCAAGGCGCACATCAACAGGACCGGACTTGAGCGAATCGTTTTGTTTTGAGCAGTCAATGACAACGAGGGGGGCTTTTTCTAAAAATTCCATCCTACTCAGCCATGGCTCAGCCTCTTTGTTGTAATAGGTCGGTTGAAAGTTTGCATACATCTCGTAGAGAAGAGCATATTGATTTTGATCAATGTTCAAATTCAAATTTTTCATATGGATAACATTGCCAGTTGAGGTATAGTTTGACGTCGCTCAGGTTACAATGATCAAAGTGGCTCGCATTGTGTTGTTTCTTATTTATCCGTTCCGTTTGCAACGCGAGTATGACATATCGTGGCTTCTCCAGCTGATTCGAAGTTTTCACAGACCACACGTGCTTGGAGGTGGCAGGCAGCAATGGATATTCATACAGTTCCCATGTTCGGAAACTCATGGAGATTGGTGCGTCTTTGGCGAGAAACTTTAACAGTTGAATTTTTCGCTGATCCGAGACTGTCACATACGGCACGAGCCATTCTATTTTATGCAATACGAGTTTGTAGTCTTCGGACGCTGTATGTACAATGGCATTGTCGTCGGTCTTTGAACTCGTGAGAATCAACTCGTGCTTGGCATTTACGACAATTTTCCGATAATCTTCGGCAAATCCGAGGAGCATGCTGAGCGGAATGCACACATCAAAGTTTCCCGATACATCTACAATCTGCTTGGTCTCTTCGACATCGAGCCATCCAGTGTTCTCGAGCATAGAACTTTTGGCCGGTGAGAGAGATGAATATCCCTTTAATTACACTCGTAATGCCGACATTCTTATTACGATCGATTTCTATGGCATTCAGCTCATATCGCACTTCCTCAAACAAATGACAAATGGCATTGTTGACGAGACTTGTAGCAGTGGTTGGCGCCCCATCACGCTTGGATAATTTTCCACATATGTGTAGCGAACTCTTGCTCGGCAGGATAGAGAGGTCTTGATGTTGGATGGCAATACGGATTTCATCGCTGTTATTGAAGGTTGAAGATGCATATGGCTGATGAGCGTGAATCTCACAATGGATGATGGATTCATCAAAGACCACAGGCGTTTGAATGTTTACAATTTCTTCTTCCATTTCACGCAACAGATGCACAGAGCACAGACTAAATAATTTTTTACACGCTTTCGCCACGCACTTTGAGACCCAAACTCTTCAAGAGGAGCACGTTTTGAGGTGTTAGCACTTTGGGCGCTGGCCGACGACTGATTGTTTTTATCCATGACCGTTTACTGTTATTGGAAGATCTGTTTAAAACAATGCCCATCACGACTTTATATGCAGGCGTATGGTGATTACTTCACCGCGGAAATTTACCAGATCACCGTCTTGATCCACTATGCGAAGCTGTATTGTGTCAATCGTTCGGCTCGTGATTGGCAGATAAATTACGTGGGAGGGAACTTCAATGATCTTATAGCCCGGTGGCACAGATGAAAAAAATTCGTGAATTGTGTGTACTTTTTGTCCGTTAGTATAGGCGCCAGCGGTAATGTTGCACTCAACGCGTAAGGCGTTCACTTTGAGAATGGCTACGGGAAGATCGGATTCGTGTCTTTTATTGGCTTCCAATTTGCGTGCGATGAAGCCTAGTAGATGACCAATAGAATCTTTTGGCTCAAAATTGACATCACGATCACACTCGATCTCACTGCGTAGCGTGTTATTGTTGGGTTTAATGCTGATGCTGATGTTTTTACACACGAGCTCCGCTTGTACAAACGTCTCAATATCCTCTATTTCATAACTGCCCGTAGGTATCGTTAACACCTCATCTCCCACGTAAAGTTTATCGTGGTCAACGTCGATATTGGGAATAGAGTTGAAGGTTAACAATTCCACGAGACCGAGGGTATAATTTTTGTGTGGCGAGAGTTCGATTGGGGGAAAGTATTGCGCCTCAAGTATGGACGATGAGCCAGATATGGTCAATGTTTAACTATCATCCATGATGCTGGTAAATTGACAACTGAATTCTCCACGTCATTTCCCTCCTATATATAGTGTATATTTGTCTTTGTGCTGCAGCTGCCGACAAAGAAACTTGAGGCACAAATGTCCGCATTCAATCGTATCATATTCCTGATATCTAGTATAATTATAATGAACGCTACCGACACGGAAATATCTCATGAGCTCAGATGGTGGTGGAAGATTGCCGAAACTATCAAAGTACATGACTTTCGTTCCGGTCTTTTTGTAAGCGACCCAGTGTGTTCCAGGACCGACATTTTCATCCAAATTTACAATTGCTGCTTCACATTTGAGAGGTCCGCTCGCTGGCAATGTATCGCGCATGTAAACTCCACGAAAATGTGGAATCTTTAGGATTTTTGCATATTTGAGTAGGTCGCGGTCGGTGAGGGGTTGGTGTGGTAGCGTTACTTCTAGTTTTTTGGCTTAATATGAAGGCCCAATCCCTGCTTATATGGTTTCAGATGTAGACCCCGACCTAATGCAATTGCTTCAATTGTTCGATTATGGCGCTTACTTTCATCCAATTCACGCTTAGCTGCTTGAGCAGCATTTACGGCTTTAGCTATACTAGCCGCACCACCCGACAAAGCACCCGCAGCGCTAAGACCCGCAAAAATGGGCACGAGGAAGGGCAATAAACCACCAATTTTGTGGGGGACAGGTAGAACCCGAGGTGTGCGCACTTTACCACCTTGCAACTTTACAGCTGCACGAGCACCCTTTAGAGCTGATTTGATAATCTTACGCGGATCATTACTTTGAATCATTGTCTTCTTTGCAGCGCTAATTATCTTTTTCAAACAAACCCCACCCTTGCGGGCCTTCATTCCCATGCCAAATTTTCTCTTTGTCTTCATAATATTTGCCACACCCCAAGCACTGGCTTTTTCACCGATACTAGCGTCTCTCGCGGTAACACGTTGCCTAGCCTGTTCAGCCAACAGTTTATCCGCCAAATGTCTCGCCTCAAGATTATCCGGATTTTTCGAATACGCAATATCGTGTTGTTTGCAAGCCGTATCCAATGGATTAATGCCCGGATCACCACGAGCAAGGCGCTTGGCCAACTTTGTGCCTGGTCCACAATACTGATATCCAGGCAAATGTAGTTCAACGGGGAGTTTGTTGATTAGGCGGTTGACCAAACCTTTACCACTCTTCCTATGCACAATCATGTCTAAAGACAATACGCGACTGATGGATAATCCCTATAAGAAGCCTATTTATATGATTTCGCCGTTAGTCGTGTGTGAGATGACGACCAGGAAGCAAACTATCGGAGGCGGACTTCCCGTGATAAATTTCGACGAGTTTGTCGAAGACCGTGGAGGGAAAAAGAAACAAAAACGCCATGGGAATTTATTGCCGGATAGCATACGTGCACTGTTTTGCGGTCCATCGAATTGTGGGAAAACCAACGCTTTTTCACCCTCATCATCCATCCGAATGGTTTGAGATTTGAGAATATTTACTTGTATTCCAAATCGCTCAAGCAGCCAAAGTATAAGTTGCTCGAACACCTACTCGAACCTGTGAGTGGAGTTGAATATCATCCATTCGAGGCGCATGAACACGTGATAGCACCAAGTGATGCACGATCCAACTCTATATTCATCTTTGATGACATAGCATGCGAAAAGCAGGATAATGTTCGGGCCTTCTTTTCCATGGGACGACACGAGATTGTTGACAGTTTTTATCTTTGTCAGACGTACACTCGTATTCCCAAACATCTCGTGAGGGATAATGCAAATTTCGTGGTGCTTTTCAAGCAGGATGATATGAATCTCAAACACGTTTACAATGACCATGTTAATACGGATATGACTTATACGTGCTTTAAAAACATGTGCGTGAAATGCTGGAATTCTGACAAGTATGCATTTATCACGATTGACAAGGATAGCGATATTATCGGAGGTCGATATGGACAAGGTTTTGATTATTTTCTCACTATTGATAAATGACTCATCGCTGGTAGTTGAAGAGACAGTATTACGCATGCCGTGGTAGTGACAACATGAAGAGCGAACAATTGTTGCGTGAAAAGGATGTGTTGCGTGAAATTGCCAAGGCGAGCGATGCAATCAGACGAAAGCATCGAATGATGAAAATTGGGAAAGATAACGATCAGCAGAGAATGCAGGATGTCTTTAAGCCTATAGTCGGGCCATTGGAGAAATTGGTGTCGTATAAAAGCGGTGAGGTGGTGGCGGTGAAGGAGGAAATTAAGGATGAAAAAGTGGGAGATAATGTTGATGAAGAAAAAGAAGATGCGTTAAATAGTGTGCAACAGCAAAATGCGGCACATGATTCCTTGAAGAGTGAAACACAAGATTCGTTTAAATTGATATATGAGGATGATGATGATGAATCGCAAAATTTCGATGAGCTGATCAGCGAATATCTCCTGCTGTTACAAACAAATAGAAAGGCGGGCCTGGATGTATTATATGGTGTACGAAATCTCGCTAACAACAAATTAATGATTGGCAATTCTCCGATAATTTTCGATTCTGAACATATTCGTGTGGGAGATGCGAGTTATACGAAAACTGTTGGATTAACGGAGCTGTTGTTTAAAAAAGTGCCTAATGTTGAAACTCTCACACCGGACGATTTGAAAAACTACGAAAAGATTGTAATCTCGACGAATGCGCACAAAAAATTGTATAAGCCTAGTGAGGCTATACGACATAACACCAGCCACAAATTCAACACATATATCGCAAATATAGTCGATCATCATGTGGGACAGGGTATGCCAAAGTATAAGCTAGCTAGAAAAAACACCCAATTGGACTATATTTATTGGGACAATCCAAACGAGCTAGTGGATCGTCTTCGCTTACTTCTGGCATCCCAAGCAGCCGGAAATTCATCACATGCGAATTAAATTATATCGATTATTGAGGAATTGCGCGAAGCTGAAATCATTTATTAACTCGACATCGGAGAATTTACACATTCTCTTCATGAGTGTCGATGTGTTTGGACGTCATTCAAGTAGGAGTGTACTCCACAGTAAGCAAGGTCCTCCAGGTCGACACGGGATTGGCTTTAGAATTACCGCAGATGGTCATTATGACTTGGGGCAGAAACGATTGTGTAACATTGCAAATCCGGAAGGAGAAGATGCCGCCATCACTCTAAGTGCGGTACAAAAGAAATCTCGAACTATCATTACGAACATACGCAAAGAAATGAATGAGCGTAGTCAGTTGTTGGTTAATGGACTTGAAGCTACGATACGAGACATTGCGAGGACACTCGAGGCCGATGTCAAAGCTCTACAAGATTTGGTGTTTCGTAATTCAAACGTCATTGCTGAATTGGACGCACGACTGAGTGGACTGGAAAATGAACGAAAAAGTTCATTTCGTGCTGGAGCTACAAAAGCCTGCTCGACGAAACTATCCGCGTCGACATGTGGACATCCGTGGCTTGGACGAAACCTGGTAAGCCGACCTCGTCGATATGTCGTCATACGCGCGTCAAAACTCCAACCACAAATTTCTCCTCACCGCCATCGATACCTTCTCGAAATTCGCCTGGGCCGTGCCAATGCTGAGTAAGAGTGGTAAAGATGTAGCAGCAGAAATGAAGTCGATCCTCGTTAAGGGACGCATACCGCAGAACTTACACGTTGATCGGGGAAAAGAATTCTACAATTGTGACTTTAAGGCCATCATGAAAAAGTACAATATTCACATGTATTCAACATATAGCAACTTGAAGGCATCCATTTGCGAGCGTTTCAATCGTACATTGAAGAACAAGATGTGGATGCAATTTAGTCTTCGTGGTAATTATAAGTGGATCGATATTCTTGATAATCTAATTGCCGAGTACAACGATTCTGTACACCGTACCATTAAGATGAAGCCGAGAAATGTCAACGCGGAAAATGAGAAGCAATTGCAGCAGATTTTCAATAAGCCTCCAATGAAAAGATCGCCGAAATTCGCCGTTGGTGATAAAGTGAGAATCAGCAAATTTAAGACTGTTTTCGAAAAGGGTTACACCCCAAACTGGACAACGGAAATATTTACAAATCTATCGTGTGAAAAAAACTCATCCCGCGACGTACCACTTGAAGGACCATAAAGATGAACCGATCGCCGGTGGTTTCTACGAACAAGAGCTTCTCAGGGTCAAGCACCCCGATATCTATCTCATTGAAGCGGTATTGAAGAAGCGCGGTAATCGAATGTTTGTAAAGTGGTTAGGTTTCGACAATAGCCACAATAGTTGGATAAGTAAATCCGATTTGTAGTCGATAATAAAGAAAATGGAAAAATATGTATGTTTTATGACTCTTGACCTGCTGGTCGTCCCCGCATCCCTCCAAGGCCTCCGACCGACTCCACAGCAGGCTTGCTTCCCCTTGGAACGTGAGGAGATGGATAGAGTGAATAAACACATGTGATTATAAAAAGTCCGGTTCTTAATTTACGGAAAAAAATTAATCCATTCTTGCACAATATATAACAAACATCATCCATACAATATACAAAAAACAAAAAAAATACATCCATACAATATACAAAAAAATAATCCATTCTTGCACAATATATACAACAAACATCATTTTAACATCGAGTGAACAAAATATATACATCATTTTTACGAGTTTTATACATCAATATTCACAAAAATATACACAATTTTACATGAAGGTTGTGGAACAAAAATTACAAAACTTTTCACGACGGTATTCTATAATGCCCCCATCGTAGGGTATCGGAGGTCCCAGGTATGATATACCGCTTATCATCATGAGGACTTCGAGCGATTTTCGTCTCACGAATGGTGTAGACCTTGTGCAACTTCGATCGAATACACGTTTCACTACGCATCATTTCAATGTCCTCCTTCAAGCATCGGGCATAATCGTCAAACGTGATTGTCCTAGCCACAACACTGCTCTTGACACCTTTAACTTTTTTAGTATCGTTCTTACCCTCGACACGTGTCCCATACATTTTCGATCGAAGTCCAATGAACTCGGTCATAATTGCGCTATTGCATTCGTCTTTCAGGAGACCGGGTACCTTTTTGTTGACAAGCGGCATATCATACCTAGTGTCCGCTGAATAGTCGCTCGTATCAAATTTTTCAATGTCGCACTTCATGTCTGCATATACATCTTCGCTCTCAATGGCATATATGAGGCTATCTGTATCGGTATACATCACTTTACATTTATTCCGATACAATGGTACCATATACTCGTGATGAAATCCATACAAGCACGCTTTGGATATGTCGAGTATGCACATACCCACATATATTGGCTTGTTGAACTTCACCTCGAGATTGCGCAATTCTACGGCGACGAGGTTTTCGGAAAAAACGCTTCGGCTGTAGAAGTTTGGCTTCACAATTATTGCCTCCGCGCCATACCTGCCCTCCCATTTTGTCAAAAGCTTTACATCTACATGATTGCGCACATTCTCCATCGTTTTGCCAAACACCGCATTATTCATCAATTTGAATAAATTCTTTTCAAAATCGTTTTTGGCCAGCGTTCGAAACTGAGTATTTAACTCGATATATGAACGTAGCCATGGGGATTGTGTGAATTGTAATACCCTATGGATTTTCGTGAGGCAAAGTCCATGACGTAAACATTGTTGTAAATTTCTGTAGTGTATGATGTAGCGTTTTTTATCGCAGACGGTTGCTAGGAGCTTTTCCTGCTGCTTACCCGGTGGTTTTTCGTGTATTGGGCAAAACGGTAGGTCTTTGTGCGCATCATGTAGAGATTGGGGATATTCCAAGTCGACCTCAAGGATGTAGCCTGTTGATAAATCTAGCGCGATGGATAATGGATCAAACTTGGACACGTCGTTGACCCATCGAAAATCTGCATATGGCAAGGGTTGACACATTGCCCATCCATACAAATTGTTGACGTCAAAATACATCAAGTATGATGATTCTTTCGATGGATCAAACGACTCCATGTACTTATTATTAGCGTGTGCATATCGGTTTGAGCATTGACTGAGACCACCGCGTATACCCCGCTCAACGAATAAAACCATGTCGATGTCAGTTAGTAGTTCAAACTTGACATTCGAGTGTTTTAACATTGCATCCCAGGTATACCCCGGCAATGTGTAGTAATACGCGGGACCGAGGCCATATCTCTCAATGCACGTATTCCGAAAGTTTTCGAAAATATCAGCTAATAACAAGACATCTGTCTTCAAGTACAAATCGCTATAGTCACCCAGCGTTCGAATGGAGAACCGCTCCCAAACGTTCTCCGCATGTGCGTACTCGCTCTCCGATACTGTAGCATCTGTCAGGGAACTCTAAAATGCGTCACGTGGTGGTAAGGAAGTGTCGTCCAACCTGCTCACGTTGTCAATATACTCATAGGGGAAGACCCCTTTTCGTGTCAGCAAATTGAAATTGTCCGTCGATAGAGTTGAAAATTGCATGCGTAAAATTTTGAGTTTGTCCTCGGTCAAAAAAGAGGCTAATTTGTCGAGACTGGTATTGAGGAATTTGTATGAATCGATGAAGCGCAATTGTATTTTCTGTTTAGAATCGTCTGTGATTTGAATGTGCTTCGTGAAGGAGATGTATTTCTCTTTTGTGATTGGAAGCACATCGGTCTTTCCTTCGAACGCTGTGGCTACTTCCTTGATGATAAAATGTGCATCGTAACCCGATAAATTGTGAAAAACTACTGGAATGAAGAATGACTGTTTGTAGTTTAAATTGCAATTAGAATGGGCAGGGCCTCTATAGCGTCCAGTCAGATGGCAATGATCTCGAACGCGTATATCGTCTTGCGCGAATGGTTTCCTGCATATATGACATTGGGTCGCTTTGCGAAAACTGGCCCACTCGCTCGGTGTCAGATAAATCATTGGGACATTGTCGCAGAAAATTTCTTTTATGCGCAATGCTAGATTTTTCAGTTCTTCGACAAACCACGATACACAATCAGCACTGCGACGCGAATGATACGAAGAGAGCGATTGATCGTACGAACAACACACGTAATATCCGATACTAAACACTTCATGGTGCTGATACATATCTTTTGCTTGGGTCTTCCCATCAGTCTTTGCTAAAACACACTCCAAATCGGCATACACAATGAAGGGATGTCGCTCTTTCCGGCTAAAGTTGGTGAATTGGAGCCACTTGTTGGTGTCATTCGGTAGTCGGATCGCGCAGTCGTTTATTGCTCCACAATCGACATCGTGCGATTGCAATTTATCCTCGGATCCGAAGTAATGCAAGCACCTGCAAAAAAAAACATTGTTTCGTTCAATCCATCTAGTACATGCCAACGGACTGTAACTTATGTTAACTTTACATACTTTTCACAGATATATTTTTTGTGCTCCTTTTTGCTCAGTTGTGTGTTTACGAGTCTCGACAATTTCTTAATCCATGTAAAATGCCCCACCTTGTTGTCCTCGGTATCTTGCGTGTACAACAAATTGATGTGCTTTTCCTTCTTATTTTGAGTCACGCGTATTGGAACGATGTCCTTTTTGGCGGTGGTGGTGGTGGTGTACACGTTGATGGATAAATCGTTTTGCAGCTCAAATTTTTTTATTTGGTGTATGGTTACCGGGAATTGAATGTCCTGTAGATTCAGTACGCTTGAGTAATGTGGGTACGATGACGGACGGTCACTGTGTCGTTCGGCTGGGTATAAAGCAGCGACAACTGCCCACGCGAAACATGCGTTATCGTTGGATTTGACGTTAATCACAGCTCTCTTCATCATTATTTCCCGCGGTAATGATATGGAGCACCCAGCACGCATCGGGTTATACTTATTCACATTTATCGTGAGGTTAAGTATTTTCCGTAGAGCCCAGCCACTATCTCGTTCTTGAAATTCGTCCAGTAAGGTTAACGTGGGCTCCATAACGCGTTGCTGGTACCACTCATTCAAATCGCTTGTGTTAAAGAGTTCACAGTTTCGCGTGTTGACACTTTTATTAGCATGTTTGTCTCCACTCGCGAATTTACCATTGAACACTGCATTAACTTTGATACTGTTGTGTTTGCAGATAGTTTTTTGCACATGTTGAAGCACTAGGTCGCGAGCATCGTTGAGAAATTGCCGTGGTTCGATGTGGTTGCGATTGATTACGGAACCGGTCAATATTCGACTATTGAAGGATGTGTCGATCTCTCGCCAGATTAGCCCATGATGACCGTGTCCTGCACCCGTGTGTATAAAATGATTACGCACAGAATTCCTCAACCCTTCCAGCCGCGCTATTTGGGCTATCAATGACTGTTGAAGTCCAATTGATAGTCGCGGGCGCTTAATCCGGCTTTGCGTTTCCAATTCTTCGATAAACTCAACGCACCGTTGTTCCCACACAGCAAAATCTTCGAATGAACTTAGAAGCGCGGCTTGGTCGTGCAAGATTTGTTCTGACTTCTCCGCGTTGCCCTCCATATTTGATGAAACGAGGCTTCCCAAAAGAGATGATGTTCACTAACTGACTGCTCGATTCGAAGTGCGAACACTTTTGAGCGCGGCAGATCATTAAAAATGGTTTTCCCCTTTAGACATTATTCGTCTTTCCCTACCATCTCGGAAAATATCACCAACTCACGAGAATTTTCTAATGTCACATTGGATTGCCGGAAAAAAATAAGAGAGCATCTCAGTCGAGATGCGTGTAGTGAAAAAAAAATTCATGGGCTCTCCATCGGCGCTCAAGTGGTCCACGGTCGAAGCCTAAAAAAGGTCTTTATCCACAGATCTCCGAAAGTTTATAGTTTTTCAAAATAAACACCCCGATATCCTATATGCTCTGAATAGCGGAGCAATAAAAAAATCTAATAGCTTGGAGAGTGGCGTTAACGAAGAAAAACAATCCTTAACCATGGGGCTAACTTGTCCAGACCTGCGTGATCTCAAGTGTCGGCATCAAGGTTTGACGTTGCCCTCTCTGTATATATTATCATTCAGAGATGAAAAACTAAAGCCCTGTAAAATGGAAATGCATTTTTTTCCCCGGATCACTGTCTTCGTCGCATGCTGTCGTAAAATTTTATGGGTTTTCAAGTGTGGACCTATGGAATGAT
Source organism: Ophion ellenae (assembly GCA_963210295.1). NCBI lineage: Eukaryota > Metazoa > Arthropoda > Insecta > Hymenoptera > Ichneumonidae > Ophion > Ophion ellenae. The sequence goes on along the minus strand of OY723385.1, from coordinate 17,076,454 downwards.
GAGGCTCGAGTTGCACATGCGAAGCGATAGGGTATGACGGTCCCTGGCGCTCTACGTAAGAAAAAAAAATGAGTTGTAAAATTTGAGACTTTCGGACGAGGTGGTTGAAACGTTGCAGCACACACACACACACACACACACACACACACACACACACACACACACACACACACACACACACACACACACACACACACACACACACACACACACACACACACACACACACACACACACACACACACACACACACACACACACATGCACAGATTTGTCTAAGTTTTTTTTTTTTAATATATATATATATAAACTCCTGTGAATAGTCTAGACAAAAATGCTCCGCTTACATTTATAAAATGTTGATAATAAATTATCAAATTTTATGGGTTTTTACGGACCCGTGACTCTATGATGCCCCCTCCCCCACACAGTTGACAGCGGCTTCCCCCTCTCGCCCGCGGGTCCAGCTATCGCCGGGAAGACATCGTCACCAAAAACTAGCCTCCCCACTCTCTAACACCCCTCCCCTTTCCCTCCGCCACAACCCCGCACTCTGCTGCCGCATGCAGGACCCCCCCCCCCCCCCTCCGCCATGCATACCGGGGCTTCCCCGCGCTCGACTCCCCCGCCCCGCTGCCCCTTGAGATCCCTGGGTTAGAACCGGCCTAGCTCCTCTACTCATCTCGATTCGTGAAAACGAAACTTTCGGCTGGTTATCACGAAAATGGGTCGCATGAAATCTGGTGAGACGAGCGACAGACGGGATCGGACGAAGGCCAAACGGAGGGACAAGGAACGCTCGACGGACAAAGGGACATCGGGGAGACGTGACTCGAAGCGATCTCACGGAAGTCTGGAGAGCCCAACGAGGGCTAAGAAAACGAGCTCGGATACAGGACGCAGTGTCTTGCCTGCGAAATCTACTGTGGGTGACACAAACTTTGCCCAGCTCGCGGAGGAACTATCAGGTATCGTAAAAATGAATACTCAGAAGTCAGGCAGCAACTTCATAATCGAGAAATTCCTGCCTGAATTTGATCCGTCAGAAAAAAATCTGTCAGCGACGGGTTGGTTGGACAAAGTGAATACGAGCACTGTATTGTATGGATGGGATGAAAAGACCAAACTTTACTTAGCGGTGTGCAAGCTTCGAAGCAACGCGAAAGTCTGGTATAACGAATTTCATGAGTTGCAACTATCGTGGCCGGTGTTTTCGCATGCTATTGTGAAACAATTCCCCGACGAACGTAGTTTTCAGAAATTGATGGAAGAAGCAGTTTTATACAAAAGTAAACCCGGTCTAGATCTTTAAACGTATAGCCTAAAAAAAGTAGGAAAGTTGAATAAGCTTAGACTCGACTTATCAGAAGACAAGGTTGTTGATTTCGTAACACGCGGAATCCACGACGATGGAATTCGCACTACGGCCTTAGCATCTCGTTGTGAAACCCTTCACGAACTAAACGATTGCTTGAATATTTTCCGGGAACAAGATAATAGTAAAGCCAAAGAATCGAAAAAAAAAAAAAATAAAAAATCAGTCGCGCTACAGCGCATCAGGAAAGTTGAAAGTCCTTGAGGAAAAGGAAAGTATTTGCTACCAGTGTGGCAAGAAGGGCCATAAGAGATACAGATGTCCCGAAAAGGAAAATGTCCCAGCAACGAAGGCTAGCGAGAACCCAAGATCGAATGCAAAAAAAGGATTGTAAGACCACGTGCGGGTTCTGTAACAGGGCCGGTCACACAGAGAGCCAGTGCTACAGTAGACGCGAAAAGAAGGAGGGGACAAAGACCCAATGACTAAGCCGTTCCGGGGGTACCTTAGAAGTCCGCGAAGTTAATAAACTCGAAGTACGCAAACCACTTAAAATGTGCCGCATAAACGATATCGAAAATGAATGTATCATCGATCCGGGGAGTGATTGCTCGATGATACGTGATTGCGAAGCAAGGGCACTCGGGTTGAAACTACTTCAAACAAAAGAAATCTTGTCAGCCTTCAATCAGGCGTTAGTGACGCCGATTGCCCGCGCTGAAACTCAAATCCTGATCGATGATATAGCTTTCGAGATAGAGATTTATATAGTCCCGGATGAGCAACTATGGAGAAAAATACTCATCGGGCGCGATATCCTAGCCAACCCAGGAGTAAAAGCAACTGTGGATGCGTCGGGAATAAAGTTAATAAAAAAGAGCACCCCCGGCAAATCGGTGGGACCCCTGGAGATTGATAATGTCGAAATGAGTATAAGAGCGATAACTGAAAACGACGTTCGGTGCCCAACGAGCGATACTAAGGCCATGATTAAACTAGTAGCGCTCTTAAACAAATACCGCTCGAGTATCGCGTTTAACATGGGGGAATCGGGCAAGGCTAAGGGTACAACAATGAAAATTAGATTGCTAGATGAAGAACCAGTGCATTATCGACCGCGAAGACTATGGTATGCGGAACGTAAAAAGGTCAAAGAGATTATTGGGGAATTGGAGGTTAACGGTATTATTCGGGAAAGTAATTCGCCGTATGCGAGTCCCATTTTACTTGTATCGAAGAAAAACGGAGAAACTCGCATGTGCGTCGATTATCGAGCAGTTAACAAAAAAACGAAACCTGACCCACACCCTTTACCGCACATTGATGACCAAATAGATCGATTGTCAGGCAAAAAGTTCTTTATTTCTTTGGATCTCAAGTCAGGGTTTTATCAAATTCCCATGGACGAAGAGTCGATCGAAATTACTGCATTCGTGACTCCGGATGGTCATTATGAATTTCTGCGCGTACCTTTCGGTCTCAAAAATTCGCCCGCGGTCTTTCAGAGAGCTATCAATCGGGCTCTGGGTGAATTGAGATTTTCCATTGCTCTAGTGTATGTGGACGATATACTCATACCGGCGTCGAGCATTGATGAGGCGTTTCAAAACCTTGAGCTCGTTATGGAGGCCCTCAAGAAATATAATTACACGCTAGACTTGACCAAGTGTAAATTTATTGAAAAGACCATCGACTATCGAGGCAGAGAAATATCAGCAGAAGGGGTACGGCCGCATAGATACGAAATTGAAGCAGTACTAAACGCGGCAGAACCGACGAATGTAAAAGAACTTCGGTCGTTCCTCGGTCTTGCCAACTATTTTAGGAAATTTATTCAGGCCTTTGCCGGGATAGTCGCCCCATTGACGAATTTACTTCGTAAAGGCGTTGAGTTCAAGTGGGGGGAAGACCAGCCAGACGCGGTAAACAAAATAAAAAAATTGTTTACGAACAGACCGATTCTAGCCATCTAGACCGTTTATGACCCTAAGCTTGAAATCGGTGTGCGTACAAATGTTAGCTCTATCGGATTAGGGGCCATATTGATACGAAAGATTGACAACGAAAAACAGGTCGTCTCGTACTACAGTCGTGAAACCTCCACGGAAGAACGAAAGATTCCTATGACCTAGAGACGCTTGCAGTGGTCGAAGCCCTTAAGAAGTATCAAGTTTATTTATTAGGGATAAAATTTACCGTAGTTACCGATTGCACAGCGGTCCGAGTGACAGCCGTAAAAAAAAGAGACACATCCAACCCCGGGTCGCTAGATGGTGGGTTAAATGCAGGACTACGATTTTGACACCGTATATCGACCAGGGGCCCAAGGGGCACATGTCGGCTATTTAAGTCGTAACCCGGTCGACTGTATACTTATAAACGTAACTGACAAATGGATCAAGGTATCTCAGATGCGAGACTCTGATATTAAGACCACACGTAAAATACTCGAGACTGAGATAGTTTAACCCGATACGAAGCAATCCTTTGAAAGATTTGACTTGAAGGGCGGAGTAGTTTTCCGACAAACGAATACTGAGAACAAGTACGTAGTACCACGTGCGTCACGCCTCAACATCGTTAGAATGTGTCATGATGACCAAGGACATTTTGCATTAGAAAAAAACTCTTGAGACAGTCAAGGAACACTACTGGTTCAAGGGAATGCAGAGATTCGTTTCTAAATACGTTAAAGCATGTCTGAATTGTTTGTATTACAAATCTATATCTGGGCGTGAGCCGGGCTTATACACCATATAGAAAAGGTCGCTATCCTATTCCATGCTATACACATTGATCACGTGGGCCCGTTCGTAAAGAGTAAACGTAAAAACGCTCACATATTGAATGTGTTAGACGGCTTCACGAGGTTCTGTATTGTTGAACCTGTGTGAAATACGAATACCAAGTGCGTAGTGGCACAAGGTTTATAAAGGCACTTGAGCAATTGTTTGCAATTTTTTCGTGCCCCCCAGAATCATTGCAAATTGAGTGGCTCATTTTGCCGCCCACTGTTTCGCCATGTATTGTCAGGAATATGTTATCAAGCACATGTTGAATAATCTTGCAACTCCACGAGCAAACGGACAGGTCTAACGTGCAGATGTGATGGTTCAAAGTTCACCAGACGCGACTAGCCCTAGTGCACTAGAGGATGCACGGTGATGCTGCGTTAATTGCGTCGGTATAAGAGACATTCGACCAAATGGACCTGAGAGAGCTGCGCAAAGAAACCAAGCGTGCTATTGACGGAAACGAGCAAATCAAATGCACGGGTCGATGCACGAAAGCCCAAGCCACCGCAATATGCGGTGGGGGTTATCATCATGATAGCGATTATCCGGCGGCTACAGGATAAAGTAAGCAATGGATAGCAAGGTGAAGGTCCTTCGAGAGTCACTGCGGTACCCCCCCGGCATGATCACAATGACGCTGAAGACCAGAGAGAATTTAAGAAAGCTCGGGGTAAAATAAGACCGTGGTTGCGGTAGGCGGTATGCGTAGATGGATTACGTTTGACGCCATGAATTGATATCAGGCGAGATACCGTTTATTACTAATCTGTTCTCCTCCTCTCAAAGTTCTGAAGCTAGGTCGATGTACTTTCGAGAGCTTCAAACCTGATAAGAGTTGCAGGTTTACGATAGGGCACGATTGGAGGTCAGCTCAGGTGACTAGTAATGCAGTCGGTGGGCGCGATGAAAGAGAGCTTTCCTGAGGCACCGACGGTGGAGGCATTGACTAGCTGGAGTCTGATAAAGTACCATGTCGTACTTGGTATCGTGGATCTATTGGGCAGCCCGATGACGGTGCTGCTTGGATCTTACAAGGTTATGCCTTGGGCCGTAGTCAGAGGTACTCTGGCGCGATCCTTGGTCAGGGTCGTGTGGATGGAGTCCTCGTGGCGAGGTCGGGACCAATATTACAACGGCCTGATGGAGGAGAGTTTTCCCGAGGCACCGACAGCGGAGGCATTCCCCAGCTGGAGTCTGATGGCGTAAGATGACTTACTGGGTGTCGAGGACCTATTGGACAGCACGATGACAGTGCTGCTTAGATATTACAAGGTTATACCTTGGGCCGCAGTCAGAGCTACTCTGCACGATCCTTGGTCAGGGTCGTGTGAAAGGAGTCCTCGGGGCGAGGCCGGGACCATTTGGCCAAGTCAATTGAACTCTGGCACGATCCTTGGTCAGGGTCGTGTGGATAGAGTCCTTTGGCCGAGGCTGGGACCATTTGGCCAAGTCAAATTGAACTCTGGCACGATCCTTGGTCAGGGTCGTGTGGATGCAGTCATTTGGCGGAGGCTGGGACCATGAGCAGTCGGAGTCAGGACGGGCTTCTCGCCGAGGTGGCTCGGTCGCCCTCTCGGCGTTACGTGGCACCTGGCAAAGCTGGCCACCTGTATCGAGCTCGATTTCAAAATAATAAAGTGCACCTCCCATCCACTAAACCTCATCCTTGCGCACAAAATAGTTATTGTGTCATGGTTCGTGCATCCAGATGAACTTGATCACTTCTTCAATGGACGGCAGGAATGGTGCTGCAAGGCCTACTGAGCCCGAAGTATCTGCTCAGTATACTGATGGCTAATGCCTTCGTTAGACATCAGTATACGATATCAGTATATAAACGCGCAATTGACATTTCAGGTTGAACGCTGGACTCCTCCGAGGAAACCGTTGGACAAGCCGAGGGCGGCTTGGTGGTCAGGAAGGCCGAATGACGACGAAATCTTTGTCGCGGCGTACGGGAGAGCCGCGGGCGAAGTTGGGCGATTCCTTATCGCCTAGACCTAGACAAAGGCGAGAACGAGGGATCGACTGTTGCTTGGCTGCACGTCATCATCGGACGAGATGACGACGTGCAACAGCGGAGGCATTCGAACGCCAGATCTCGACGACGACGGAAGCATTTCCTCTAAAGGCCCACCTTATGGGCATAAATATAAAATAGTTCACCGAATCGTTATTCGGACATTATTGTATCGAACTTTCATACTACGTCTTCTACATACCTTACGCTGGGTGCGACATAAATATTGTTAAAAATCTTTACTACGACATATAATTATACGATTAAAAGAACTTACCTGGAAGTGAAGTTCGATCGTAATTGTCTGAAGCGTCTCTTCCGATAGATCAAGTTGTAGTTTCCCCCTATCATGCCCTAATTACCACACGCTTTAAAGCCATCCAGAGATTCTTTTGTTCTCCACGGATGGCATCTCGGTGTTCATTCTTTGAAAGTGTTGCCGTAGTAAAGGGAAATATCGTTACAACGATATGGGTTTTGTTTGTTAGCTGAAAAAACTTTGTGAGCGTTGTGATCTATCGGAAGAGACGGTCCATACAATTACGATCGAACTTCACTTCCAGGTAAGTTCGTTTAATCGTATAATTGTATTTTGCGTCTCTTCCGATAGATCAAGTTGTAGATGTTTAAAGATACAAACGGCAACTATAACTCAGTTATAGAACTCATTAATGTATGCATTTCTGTCATTCTTATAAACATAAAACACAGTCTCTCGTTTATATAAGAGAGAACGAGGGTTCAACTTTCAACAGTGAAACGGGAAAGGTGTTTTTTTTTTTAACTTCTCATAATAGCTTTTGCGAGTGTAGTCGTCTCTGAAACGATTGGATGATCATAGAAACGTGCAAATGTTTTTGAATTACTTGTCCACCCTGCTGCTTTTCTAATACTATCAATTCCAACGCCTTTTTTCTTTGCGGCCGATGATGATGCGTGGCGGGTACTATGGGCCGAGAAAATTTTTGTATCGATACCGCTGTCTGCGAGAATCTGTTTTATCCATCTTGCTAACGTTTGAGAGGATACCTTACGGTAAGGTCTTTTCACTGCGATAAATAGGGACTCCTCCTGTTCCCGTATTATTTTTGTTCTTTCTTATATACTTCAAGGGTCTTTACTACACAAATCTCTTCGTTTTCTAGATATGCCGGTAATATTAAAAGTGGTTGCGTTCTATTTCGTCCAGATGTTTTGATTGTGTCTGGTATTTTGATTTGTATTCCTTCTAGTCGTTTTTTAATGAATTGCAACTTTATCAGTGATAGCGTCTGAATCCGTTGGGTAGTAGTGAGAGCTAAAAGCGTGACGAGTTTTGCAGCCAAGGTGGATAAGGATAGTTGATCATTTTTTCCTAAAGAGTTTAAATAATCTAGCACTGTCTTTGGATCCCAAGTTTCATCGTATCTTGGTTTTGATGGACGAAGCTCGAAAATTCCCTTGAAAAGGCGTTTGATGTTTGAGTCTTGGCCCACGTGCTGGCCGACGACTAATGAGATCGCTGATCTTAAGGTGTTAAGGGATCCATAAGAAGCTCCTTTGTCGAACTCCTGGGTGAATAACGAGATGATCTCTTGTATCGAAGGTCTATATAAGCTGATTCCGAGCTTCATGCAAAAATTCCACCATTTCTTCAAGGCACTATTATATTGTTTTATCGACGTTGGACGTAGCGAAGCTGTCATGAGTTCCAGCGATTCTTCGGGAATATTTTTGAGTCGGAATGCCTCCCTGATAATATCCCTACCTCCAGGGTAAGGTCTCGCCTAAGTGGGTGAGGTTGCCTGTCCGAGGATAAGAGCAGGTTTTTATCTGGGCGAAACGCTATCGGTGGTTGATCCAATAAGGTCCGAAATAGTGGATACCACGGTTGTGTCGGCCACCTTGGTACAACAACAATCACCGTTGCCTCTTCATCTTCAATTTTTCTTAGGACTCGCGGAATTATTGCATAAGGTGGGAACGCATACCCAAGAGTGAAGTTTGACCATGCTATTGTAAAAGCATCAACCGCCATAGAATCTGGATCGCGGTACCAGGAGACGTAATTGGAGCATTTGGTATTAATGCGAGACGCAAAAAGGTCAATGTCGGGTCTTCCTAGCGTATTAACAATTTTATCAAAAGCCGAATCGGCGAGACTGTATTCGGTCTCTTTTTCTAATCGTCTAGATTCAAAGTCTGCCTCAATATTCTCTTTTGTGCCGATGAATGATGCAACTAGATTTAATTGTTTTCGTTCGCACCAATCCCATATTGACCTTGCTAGCTCGCATAAATTCTTGATCCGCGTTCCACCCATCCGGTTAATATAAGCAATAGCCGTTGTGTTATCCAGTCTCAATAGGATATCACATTTTTGAAGGTTGTTTGCAAAGCATTTCAAACCAAAAAATGCGGTCATTAATTCCAAAATATTAATATGTGATTCCCGTTCGCGACTGCTCCAAAAACCGAAGGTCCTTTTGTTTCCACACACTGCTCCCCATCCAGACATTGACGCATCACTCCGAATTTCCAAACGAAACCTTGGCGGTCGTATTGAAGTTTTAGCTTTTTGAATCGCTCTCTCCCACCAATAAAAGTCTTTTCTTATTTCTGGGTTTATTTTCATTTCCATATCGAAACATCCGTTGCCTTGTTGTAGAGCTAAGTAGCGAGCTCTTTCAAAAAATTTTGTGTGAGCAAAACCGTAAGGAACCGCAGGGCAGCACGCGACTAATGTACCAATGACTTTGGCAAAATCTCTAATTTTACATTTGTTTGTTGTCTGAAATTCATGGACCATCCGTTCTACTTTTTCTTTTTTGTCTTGAGGCAATTCTAGAAGCATATTTTTTGTATCAAACCAAAAACCTAAGTATTTGCATCTCATCGAGGGTGTAGTTTGGGATTTTTTGAAATTAACTATAAAGCCCAACCTTTGGATGATTGAGATTGATTCTCGGATATTTTCCCGGCACAACTCAAAGGATCGCCCTATGAGTAATAAATCATCAAGATAAATGACCAAAATAAATCCTTTCTCTCTTAAATGCGCAATTATTGGTTTCAAAACTTTCGTGAAAACATAGGGTGCAGTCGATAAACCGAAAGGTAGGCAAGTGAATTGAAACAGTGTCCCATTAAATTGAAACCTTAACATTTTTCTGTCCGTTTTTGCTATAGGGATAGCATAATAGGCGTCTTTGAGATCAATCGTAGCCAAAAAATTAAATTCTCTTATCAGATTTATAACTGTTCTTCGGTCTTCTAATTTAAAGTGTTCGGTTCTTATAAACTCGTTCAATTTTTTAAGGTTAAGTACCAATCGATGGCTCCCGTCAGCTTTTGGAACCGTGAAAATATTCGACACAAATTGATCGGGGTTAGGCTGACACGCTTCAATGGCGCCTTTTTTAAGTAACTCCCCTACTAGTTGTTTAATCGTCGCAGCTTCGTTTCCTGAAAACGGTCGATCTACTGGGATTGTCGATTGATGAAGCTTTTTAAAAAAGGGAATTTCATACCCTTTAACCCAGGCAAGGATTCGTGTATCCGATGTAATTGATTCCCATTCTTGTGTAAAAAGGCGAAGTCGACCGCTTATTTTACTCACCGTTGCTAACGTTTCCGATACGAGCGTCTGTCTATTTTCTGGGTGAAGCTGTCCTGTTGACGGTAGTCTCTTTGTCTGGAAACCGTGTTCAGATTCTTCGATACCTGTGGGTATTTCGTCCCGCCCGCTCCCGTCGATCTTTGGTAATATTTCCCCGCGGGTCGATGAGGCGGGGTTTTGGCGTTTTTTGATATTTTCGATGAGGTCGTAGTTCGTGGTGTTTTCAGATCTCGAGATGCGTTAGTTAAGGCTTTTGCTGCCTTCACTTTTTCCTCAAGATCTTTTCCGAATAGAAAGACATCTGGTGTTGATGTGATCAAGACATCCTTAAAGGACGGGTTTAAACTCGATAAAATCAGGTTTTTTCGGATCGCAGATTCATCATGCTGAACGTCCGTAAGGAGTCTCCCAACGTCACTCAGGCTTTCCAATAACCCGAGTCTTTTGTGGTTATTGACGAGGACATTCCGAAACATTTTCCCTATGGCTGCTAGACAGGCTGCGATTTTTGATTGTTTTAAAATGATTCTCTCGTCTCTTTTTAGAATTGTTTCCGATAAAGCGGCTACAACTTCTGGATTGACGGAGGGTGGGTCGACGCATGTTGCGTTTTTAGGTGGCGGGTATTTCTTAATGATTTTAGCCTTCTCTTCTGAGGGGAGTCCTTTTTTAAGAATTTCTTCCCAACGTACTAACATCTCGGTAGAGATTGGCTCGTCTAGTACGCGATCCTCTAAAATGCGTTTACCCATAACTTCGAGGATGTGTGGATCAATGGTAGGTTCGGACTCCGGAAGGGTGGGTTCCAAGATTAACAAATCTTCAGTGACCGGAGAATTGATAATGTTTGGTTCTGTGGGGTGAGTGGACCGTGTGACAGTTGCGGTCTCCCGATGTATAACATCAGGTTGATCTTCATTTGTCGGAGTGTCGTTGATAAGACGCGGTGACTTTTGAGGCCAATCGTTATGACCATCGTTTACCGAGAATTCAATAAGATTGAAATCGGTCGATCGATTTTCCGAACTTTTCTCCGAATTGCGACGTCGTCTAGTATGACGAGGTTCGTCCTCAGATGAGGCGGAGTTGTGGCGGCGTCCTAATAACCAAGACAATAATCGTGTTGGTGTCGCAGTTTCGGAAGTACGTCTAACGTACTCGCTTTAATGGTCATAGCCATTAAAGCGAACGAACAACCATAAGTTCGTATTATAGCCGGGTAATAACCCTTTCTCTGTAGGTTAGAGCCTACAGGGATGGCTTGTGACGAAGGATATTTGTCACGATTCTTCGCCATCTTGATGCACACGTCACATCCTCTCGATTGCCGTGATACTTACTTTTGTGCTTATTCCGATGACTTCCGCTTGCGAGTTGATGTTCTAATTTAGCAATCCTCTTTTCCAGATGATTTTTTCCTTTTCCTTTTCTTGAGTATTCGTCGTAATCGCTCATCTCGTAGATTGATTTCTAATGCGTGTGGCTCTTTCGACACACGAAAGAAGAATGAACACCGAGATGCCATCCGTGGAGAACAAAAGAATCTCTGGATGGCTTTAAAGCGTGTGGTAATTCGGGCATGATAGGGGGAAACTACAACTTGATCTATCGGAAGAGACGCAAAATACAATTCAATATGTTCCAGAGTTAGGCATTTCGACAGCTCTAATCTTCGGTCCTTTCTAAGGCCCTTTCTAAGGTAAATAAAAAATTCGACGAAGGTTCCCCTTCTCGAAAATCTCTGATTCAAAGAATTAATCGAATACGAAGAACAAGCCGGCCCTTTTTAGGGCAAAAATAAATTTGACATATGTTCTTCGTGTCTCATTTTCAAACCTCAAAAAGTTCTTCGCTATTGGGTATGGGACGGCAAGTAGTATCTTGAGCTCATACTTCATCCTGGAACGATTAAAATGTCACATCCGGAAGTGATGAGAGCATAATATTTTCGTTTCCCTCTCTGTTGCCTACGCCTAGCGTAATAGCACGGGATGAGGGCAAAAAGGGGTAGTGGGCGGGAAAGAATAGAATTAAGGAATCGACGCAAGGTTTCGGTACTGAGGAATAATTCGACACAATTGGTGTACGATTGACACTATGTTATTTATTATAAGATTACTAGACGGGTCCAAGCGATCAGGCCTGCGATGAATGATACAGAAACAAACGGTAAAGTTATCTTTACCGTTGATGAATTCAGACTGATATTCGCGGACCGATGATAGAAATTATACAAGTGTAAAATAAAACTTTTGTGACTCGAAAAATGAAGACTGTTCGTATTAAGGTTATTTGGAGATATTCGTTAGGCTTCTGGGTTAAGACTCGATAGAAGAAGTTGATTCGATATTGGTTGACGAAAGACTGAGCTCTGAATTTGATGAAGATTGTCGGAAGACTGGGATTGAGACTTGATAGAAGAACTTGAGTCGATGGTAATTGACGGGAGACTACTTCGACCTTTTGCACACTGACCCTTCTTGTTTCACATGTGAATTTTTCGAGTGAGTGGGAGACAATCTTCGGTTTCTTTTCTAAGAAATAATGGCGCTGATGGAAGGGGCAATATCGCTTTGTTAACGGAACGGGCATGAGGTGTGTAGCCGAAATTCGCGCTAAGTCGTTCGCGATAGCGCGGCGACCGTTTGATTCGGACGGCCCGAATGTTTTCATACTCCGCTCTGGTTACCGGCTCGAATCATGCAGACTTCTCTTTGTCGCCATGCGGATGGCTAGCGTAAAGTTTTTGGAGTGAGTTCCTGTTTGATTTTTTGAGTTCCGTCTTTTCGTAGAATATTTCCCTGAGATAGTTTTATTGTTGAAAGCCAATGTGATAGGAAACGTCAATGACTGTGGCGGTGCTGCTATCGTGTATATATCGCTGTGATTTGAATATGCTCGCAGAACGTATGCAAGTTCCGTTTAATGCTGTTACGTGTCTTATTCTTAGATTCATACATGTAATACGCTTATGACGGCAAATGAGGATATTGGGAATAACCGAGATAAGAAACCTAGATGAGAGAAGCGACATTTGCTAGGATGTAACAAAACGGCAAAACATGGAATCGGCTTGCATTGAACATACGTACGAAAAAATGGTTCTGAATGGTTAGGAATAGGTACGAAAAATTGTTACATAGGTACGAAAAAAATGTTCAGGTATGCAAGTCTTTCTCGGGTACTGTTTCATCAACTGAAACTAATATTCAGGTAATAAAAAGTGTGAGCAATCAAAATAAACTTTCCATCATCAAAACACAATTAAAAACGTATATCCATAGGGATTGAGGCGCTGAAATAGAAATCCATTATTTTGGCTTCGCAGTCGCTGAAGGATTTGATACCTTTAGAGACTGCGAAGCCAAAATCATTGTTCGTTGTTGATTGTTTGTAGTTAATGAATGACAAATTATAGATTTCTTCACAGTAATCCGAGACACTGAAAACTTCAAATTTCTAGACATTGAGGAGACAGTCTATGGAATTCTTTTCACATGAACCAAAGGCAATTAAAAATGAATATCTCTACGGATATACATTTTTCATTGCTTTCAGTTGATGTGATAAAAGTTCGTGAATTGGCTCCTGTATACCGAGAAATAAAAATGTTTCAATGTCTCCGTCGAAGCAATTCATGTTTTTCGCATCGCAGTCTCTAAAGAAATAAAATGTTGATTACTTGTAGTTGATGTGAGACAAACAATGCAATGTTTATATCAGTCGGCACAGGAAAGCCAACATATGTATTTAGCTTACATTAACTAAAAACAATCACCATTTTGTATCTTTAAGAGACTGCAAAGCCAAAATCATGGATTTATTCTTCGCAGCGATCGGAGACTTTGTAAACCTCAAATTTCTAGATATACAGAAGACAGTCTACGAATTTTTCTCACATCAAACAAAAGCGATAAAAAAACTATATTTCCATGGATATACAAGTAGTGTAATGGGGCCGATTCTAACCCACGATTCCTACTACCGACATTTACCGACTTAGTTGAGAATCGAACAAAAAAAGATTGATTCCCGAGTTATCGGCGGATGGTCGGGTAGGGTTTTGGTTAGAATCGGCCCCATGATCGACTGTCGATGTCTGTACTTACCGACCGATGGTAGGGTTGCACTGCTTACCGACCGATGGTGATGCTCACCTGCTTACCGACCGATGGTGGTAAGTCCCCCTTCGCCCCGAATGGAATTCGGAGCAGGGGGGGGGGGGTAAACACGGGACACACGTCCGACTCCTAGCGAGGCCGCGCAACGACTGACAAGGAGTCGAAGTGCTTTTTAGTAAAAGGGAGTTCCCCTCCCCTCCCGCGGGAAGAGTGGGGCGGCCGGAGGAAGAGTGGAGGGTCCGATTTCTCAGAAATTGTTTTAAACATTTGTGGGTGGTGAGTCATCGGGCGCTTGCCGTGGCTTGACAAAGCCCCCCCCCTCCCCCACCTCCTCTTGCTGAGATGCGATAGTTTTGTTGGTCGACGTGTTGAAACCGGCGAATTAAGGTGTCGAATGATTATTTTCCGAGAATTTATCATCGGCCGGTGACATTTCATAGCGTCAAAATGGCGGCGGGATTTCGTCAGATTTCTACGAATTATATTTTTTAAACATTTTGGACCCTCGTGCCCTCAATTTAGCCCGATAACAGAGGGAAATAAACAGATGAAAAGACCGCTGTTTATACTCGAGCGATGCGACGTTCCATTTGCACGCGCGTGCCGACACAAACACACACACACACACAACACACACACACACACACACACACACACACACACACACACACACACACACACACACACACACACAGACACACACACACACACACGCACACACACACACACACACACACACACACACACACACACACACACACACACACCTTGTGGATGCTGCGCTTGACAAAGCCCCCCCCCCCCCCGAAAATAAAATGCGATATCGATAAACGCGTTGAAACTCAACCGCCATGATGAAGGGGACTGTAAGTGGGGGTGTCTAGAAAAATATTCGTCAGTATAGCGTTTCCCCGTCAACATGAGTCATTTCAGAGATTCAAAAAATCCTCTTTCTCAAAATTTGAAGAAGTTCGCTGAAGATCAATTTCGAAAAGGCCCTCCCCCGTCCGATTCAAAAGTGCCAAAGATCAAAGGGAGTGAAGCATATAATGATAATTTTCGTCCCGGGCGATACGAAGCTGTAGGTGATTCACGGAAAAAATAGGCTCTTGTTGAGAAGTTGCCACGGAAGGCGTCGGAATCATGCGCCGCAACGAAAAAAATGCGTGCAAGAGACGTGAATTAAAAGTGCGCATCGAACGATTGTTGCAAGACATTCAACAATTGAAAGGAGAAATAGACTCGTGGGCGCAGATTCATTCGCTGAGGATGATATTTGAACGAATAAATTTGGAGCCACGGCGCGAAGAATCTCCCCACCGACAAACGTCATTGGTCGAGGATTCAGAGTGGAGGGGGAATCGTGGAGGGGGCAAGTATATAATCTCGTGAAGACAGCTTCGAACGATCAGACGGCAAGTGAAAAATGGACGCGATCAATAAGATTGGTAAATACGCAGATTTTCTTCCGGCAAAGAAATTGAACGAGTTGACCCCGGAGTCGGAGTATCCCATCACCAACATACGGGAAGTGAACACGAGATATGGCAAAAAGTTCGTGATTGACATTCGCAACGAGTTTACCGTATTTCTACCGGGAGGATCAGCAAGGTACTTGAAACGAATCTGGCGACGTTCCAGACGATGTTGGCGTCAGCGTACAATGGCGATCTATGCATGGTCTACATCGATGGAAAGTTCAATAGCATGGAATTCAAAAACCTGGCAAACGAACCTAGCAAATGCAGTGCGCGGTGAGGAGAAAGGCGACTAATGTCGATTGACTGCTCAAGTGAATTGCAAGTGAAAAAAATGCTGTTTTTTTTGTTCTGCAGGTGAAGAAACCCCGATTCGCTATGGGGTCTCGGAAAAAAACACATCACAAAGGCTCGATGTTGGCGGAGGTGCTCAGACCTGGAATTCTGCTAACCTCGCGGCAGCGAATCCATGGCAAAAAGATTGTGTTTCGGATCACCAAGGCGCTCCCGGTTGACATCAGCGCTTAGAGGAGATCTGGTGCGAAGGAATCCACGAACCTCGCCATCACAGTATTAAGAACATTTTATGTGTGTGTGTGTGTGTGTGTGTGTGTGTGTGTGTGGGTGGGTGCGTGTGAATGGGACAACATTTTGTGAATTTTTTTTTGTAAATAAAAAGAAAAAATATGTAATCACAAAAAAATTTATTTCCTCGCATCCTCTTTCAACCATCTCTCCAGACATTTCACATTTTCATAGGCACATTTGAATTTTGGGTGGAGAGTCGCATGGTAGGGATATCCGTCGTTTCTCAGCGCTTTTGTCGCAAGCTTCTCCAATGGGCAATCCAGAGTCTCCAGTTCGATGATCTCCGTTGCTAGGTCCGTGAATTTCTTCAACCACAGCGATTTCTCCAATCCCTTGATGTAGACGATTCGAGCGTGTTGTAAGATTGATCGAATGAACATGGGGATGGTGTCGTGTGGAAAGTCGCCATCGTCCCATCGCAAACCATGGTAATTGCGCTCCAACCACATATTTGTACTCTTGTACTTTCCCGGCAGAGAACTCCAGGCGTACGGTGGTTCGAAAAGGAACGTCAAGGGCTTGCAGTCAACGCTCGCCACCTCGACAATTGATATTTCCTTCGGGACGAATTTGTTGATCGGTCGCTTGAAGCCTTGCACATCAACGATAAACTCCATGATGACTAAAGGGGGGCGCGTGATATCAACTTTATATCAACTTTCTTACCCCGCCACCTATCGGATTGTACTCGACAATACGATCATGGAGAATAAGACAGTATGCGGAAGTATTAGCGGGAATATTGGTCTTTGATTCGAATTCGATGCGTACGTCAACGGGGCCGGACTTGAGAGAATCGTTCTGCTTCGAGCAATCAATGACAATGAGCGGAGCATACTTTATGAAATCCAATTTTTTCAAGCATGGTTCGGGGTCTCTATTGTAGTACGAATATTGAAAGTTTGCATACATTTGATAGAGAAGCGCATATTGGTTCTGCGCAATGTCCAGATTCAAATTCCCATAGGGATAACTTTGCGAATTGAGGTAGAGTTTGACATCTGTGATGTCACAATGATCGAAATTACACGCATTTGCGCTTTTCTTATTTTTACGATCGGTCTGGAAGGCTAGAATGACATATCGTGGCTTCTCAAGTTGCGTAGATGTCTTTACGGCCCACATGTGTTTTGAGGTTGCGGGGAGCATTGGGTACTCGTACAATTCCCATGAGCGGAAAGTCATGGGTATCGGTGTGTCTTTACCGATAAACTTGAGAAGTTGAATTTTACGCTTATCGGAGGGTGTCACGTATGGTACGAGCCATTCTACTTTTTTCAACGTGAATTTGATGTCATCCTCACCTGCGGCTTGCCATATCGCATTATCATTAGTCTTCGATCTCAATAGAATCAATTCATGCTTCGCGTTCACCACGATTTGTTGATAATCTTCGGCGAAACCGAGGATCATACTCAGCGGTATGCATACGTCAAAATTCCCATCGGCATCTGCGACAGCGTGCCCGCTGCGAACATCATACCAGCCTGCATTCTCAAGCTTATAGTTTTTGGATTGACTCACGGATGCGTATCCCTTCATCGAGCTCGTTATGCCCACATTTTTACATCGATCTATTTCCATGGCATTGAGCTCGTATCTCACCTCGTCGAACAAATAGCAAATGCCATTGTTTGCGAAATGTGTATTGGCGGCGATTGTGCCATCGGCTTTGGTGACTCGCCCGCATACACGTAGTGAACTTTGACTGGGAAGTATGCATATGTCTTGATGCTGAATGGAAATACGTATTTAATCACTGTTATTGAAGGTTGTGGATGCATACGGCTGATGAGCATGAATCTCATAGTGCGCGATGGAATCATCAAAGATGACGGGGGTTTTGATATCAGTTATGTCCGCCTCCATCCCAAACAGCATACGCACGCAATGCAGATTATGTAGTTTTTCATGCGATTTTTCCACGTATTCGTAGACTCAAACTCCGCAAAAACAGCACGTTCTGCGGTGTTAGCGGTGTGCGTGTCCATCGACTACTGGACTCTCTCATCGACGAAGTATTGTTTTTATAAGTGCTCGCGACTCTGTGAAAGACTATACCCATTGCGATTTGATGTGTAATCGTATGGTTATTGTCTCACCGCGAAAGTTCACCAAATCACCGTCCTGATCCACTATTCGCAGTTGAATGTTGTCTATCGTCTTGCTCGCGATTGGTAGATAAATGACGTGCGACGGTATCTCGATGATTTGATAGCCTGGTGGTACGGATGGGAAAAACTCGTGGATTGTGTGTACTCTTCGCTCGTTAATATACGCGCCAGCTGTGAGGTTACATTCGATGCGCAAGGCGTTCACTTTGAGAATGGTCACTAGATTATCCGATTGATGCTTTTCACCAGCTCGTAGTCTACGGGGTGCAAATCCTAGCATACGTCCGATAGAATCCTCGGGCGTGAAATATATTTCATGATTGCACTCGATTTCACTGCGCAGCGTTTTGTGGTTGAGCCTAATGCGAATGGTGATATTTTGTTTTGCCAGCTCTTTTTCCAAGTATGTCGCAATATTGGCTAATTCGTAACTTCCAGTAGGTATGGTAAAAACGTTCTTGCCAACGTGAAATTTGTTGTGTCCAATGTCTATATTTGGAATAGAATTGTAGGTTAGGAGTTCGATGAGTCCTAGCGTATAATTCTTGTGGGGGGCGAGTTCAATGGGGGGAAAGTATTGAGCCTCGAGCACAGACGATGATCCCGATAAGGTCAACGTAAGACTGTTATCCATAATGTCGTTTGACAAACTGACTCTATTTTTCCCTCATCACCCACTTTTATACAGAGAAAATCTCTCTCGTCGCGGTAATTGTCGACAGAGAAACTTCAGACAAAAATGACCACACTCGAATGTGTCGTATGTCCGGTACCTCTTGTAATTATAATTCACGCTACTCACACCGAAGTATTTCAAAAGTTCGGCAGGTGGTTGGAGATCGCCGAAACTATCGAAATAATGGACTCTATTGTTGGTTTTTTTGTACGCCACCCAATGTGTGCCAGACCCCATAACCTCATCGAGATTTACAATAGCACATTCGCGTAGCCATGGTCCACCCTTGGGCAATTGATGTAACATCCACGAAAATAGGGGATTTTCATTATTTTGGCGTATTTTAGCAAATCTGCATCGGTGAGTGGTCGGTGAGGTAGCTCTCCTTTACGTTTTTTGGCGCGATAAAAAGACCCATTCCCTGTTTGTACGGCTTGAGATGTAAGCCTTTGCCCAATGCTATTGCTTCAATCGTTCGATTGTGACGCTTGCTCTCTTCGAGCTCACGTTTCGCTGCTTGAGCGGCCTTGACCGCTTTGACTATGTTGGCCGCACCACCTGCTAGCGCCCCTGCAGCGCTGAGACCGGCAAAGATGGGTACGAGAAACGGTAGGAAGCCACCGATCTTACGAGGTACCGGCAACACTCGAGGCGTACGCACTTTGCGCGCGCCACTTGCGACCCTCTTGACAGCTGCTCGGGCACCCTTTAAGGCCGACGCAGCGACGGCACTTCACTCTTCACCATGGCTTCTCTCGCTGCATCGATGATTTTCTTCAAGCCAACAATTTTGGCCCCCCTCTTCTTCTTAATCCCCATGCCGAATTTTCTCTTCGCTTTCATGATTCCTGCTACGGCAAGCGCGTTTGTTTTCTCCCCGATACTAGCGTCGCTGGCGCGAACTCGTTGCCAAGCCCTCTCCTGCAATGTTTATCCGCAGAATGTCTAGCTTCGAGGTTTTCACGATTTTTCGAATACGCGAGATCGTGCTCCTTGCAAGCTGCATCCAACGGATTTATTCCAGGATCGCCGCGTGCAAGACGTTTAGCTAGCTTTGTGCCGGGTCCGCAATACTGATATCCAGGCAAGTGCAATTCAACGGGAAGTTTGTTGATGATACGATTGAGGAGACCTTTACCGGACTTCTTTCCTCGACGTTTGATCATGATGAAGGTTGACGCTCGACTGAAGCGGCAATAGATATAAAAGCTCGTTTTATACAAAAATTATGTCAGTCGCGACGAAGATGAAGTCCAAGACGTATGGAAAGCTGCCGGTGATAAACTTTGATGAATTTACGCAAATTCAGGGAGAGGGTGGACAAAGGCGTCATGGTGATTTGCTGCCAAATACGATTCGCGCGGTATTCTGCGGTCCGTCAAACTGCGGAAAAACCAACGCGTTGCTCAGCCTCGTGATACACCCGAATGGTCTGAGATTCGAAAACGTTTATCTCTATTCAAAGTCGCTGAAACAGCCGAAATATCAGTTACTCGAACAATTTCTCCAGCCCGTGAAGGGTCTCGAATATCATCCATTTAACGAGCATGAACAAGTGGTACGACCGAGCGACGCACGACCAAACTCCATATTCAGCTTTGACGATATAGCGTGCGAGAAACAGGACAACGTGAGAGCCTTTTTCTCCATGGGGAGGCATGAGAATGTGGACTGTTTCTATCTCTCTCAAACATACGCTCGTATTCCTAAGCATCTCGTGCGCGATAATACGAATTTCATAGTTCTCTTCAAGCAGGACGACTCGAACCTCAAGCATGTGTACGATGACCATGTCAATACCGATATGTCATACACACAATTCAAAAATATATGTTGCGAATGTTGGAATTCCAGCAAGTATGGATTCCTTACAATTGACAAGGATAGTAGTATCAATGAGGGTAGGTATAGACGAGGGTTTGATTCTTTCCTCCGAGTTAATAAATAACGTGCTCTTTGTTCCAATGCATACAGTATTGCTTGTATTGTGAAACTGACAACAGCATGAAGCGTCGACAACTTTTGCAAGAAAAAGATGTGTTGCAGCAAATCGTCAAGGCCAGTGATGCAATTAGACGAAAACATCGAATGATAAAGATGGGTACAGATAATGCTGATCAGGTGATGCAGGATGTCTTTAAGCCGATAGTCACACCATTGGAAAAGCTCGTTTCTCACAAGACGTCACCATTGAAGGAGGAGGAGGAGGAGGAAATCAAGAATGAAACGGAAGAAAATGAGAGTGAAGTGAAGAATGAGTCACCGGAAGATTCAACTTTCACAGGGGCGTATGAGCACAAAGATGATGCCTCTGATGACGATGACGATGCCGATGCCGATGCCGATGCCGATGATGATGATGATGATGCCGATGATGATGATGATGATGATGATGCCGATGATGATGATGATGATGATGATGCCGATGATGATGATGATGATGATGATGCCGATGATGATGATGATGATGATGATGCCGATGATGATGATGATGATGATGATGCCGATGATGATGATGATGATGATGATGCCGATGATGATGATGATGATGATGATGCCGATGATGATGATGATGATGATGATGCCGATGATGATGATGATGATGATGATGCCGATGATGATGATGATGATGATGATGCCGATGATGATGATGATGATGATGATGCCGATGATGATGATGATGATGATGATGCCGATGATGATGATGATGATGATGATGCCGATGATGATGATGATGATGATGATGCCGATGATGATGATGATGATGATGATGCCGATGATGATGATGATGATGATGATGCCGATGATGATGATGCCGATGATGATGATGATGATGATGATGATGATGATGATGATGATGATGATGATGATGATGATGATGATGATGATGATGATGATGATGATGATGATGATGATGATGATGATGATGATGATGATGATGATGATGATGATGATGATGATGATGATGATGATGATGATGATGATGATGATGATGATGATGATGATGATGATGATGATGATGATGATGATGATGATGATGATGATGATGATGATGATGATGATGATGATGATGATGATGATGATGATGATGATGATGATGATGATGATGATGATGATGATGATGATGATGATGATGATGATGATGATGATGATGATGATGATGATGATGATGATGATGATGATGATGATGATGATGATGATGATGATGATGATGATGATGATGATGATGATGATGATGATGATGATGATGATGATGATGATGATGATGATGATGATGATGATGATGATGATGATGATGATGATGATGATGATGATGATGATGATGATGATGATGATGATGATGATGATGATGATGATGATGATGATGATGATGATGATGATGATGATGATGATGATGATGATGATGATGATGATGATGATGATGATGATGATGATGATGATGATGATGATGATGATGATGATGATGATGATGATGATGATGATGATGATGATGATGATGATGATGATGATGATGATGATGATGATGATGATGATGATGATGATGATGATGATGATGATGATGATGATGATGATGATGATGATGATGATGATGATGATGATGATGATGATGATGATGATGATGATGATGATGATGATGATGATGATGATGATGATGATGATGATGATGATGATGATGATGATGATGATGATGATGATGATGATGATGATGATGATGATGATGATGATGATGATGATGATGATGATGATGATGATGATGATGATGATGATGATGATGATGATGATGATGATGATGATGATGATGATGATGATGATGATGATGATGATGATGATGATGATGATGATGATGATGATGATGATGATGATGATGATGATGATGATGATGATGATGATGATGATGATGATGATGATGATGATGATGATGATGATGATGATGATGATGATGATGATGATGATGATGATGATGATGATGATGATGATGATGATGATGATGATGATGATGATGATGATGATGATGATGATGATGATGATGATGATGATGATGATGATGATGATGATGATGATGATGATGATGATGATGATGATGATGATGATGATGATGATGATGATGATGATGATGATGATGATGATGATGATGATGATGATGATGATGATGATGATGATGATGATGATGATGATGATGATGATGATGATGATGATGATGATGATGATGATGATGATGATGATGATGATGATGATGATGATGATGATGATGATGATGATGATGATGATGATGATGATGATGATGATGATGATGATGATGATGATGATGATGATGATGATGATGATGATGATGATGATGATGATGATGATGATGATGATGATGATGATGATGATGATGATGATGATGATGATGATGATGATGATGATGATGATGATGATGATGATGATGATGATGATGATGATGATGATGATGATGATGATGATGATGATGATGATGATGATGATGATGATGATGATGATGATGATGATGATGATGATGATGATGATGATGATGATGATGATGATGATGATGATGATGATGATGATGATGATGATGATGATGATGATGATGATGATGATGATGATGATGATGATGATGATGATGATGATGATGATGATGATGATGATGATGATGATGATGATGATGATGATGATGATGATGATGATGATGATGATGATGATGATGATGATGATGATGATGATGATGATGATGATGATGATGATGATGATGATGATGATGATGATGATGATGATGATGATGATGATGATGATGATGATGATGATGATGATGATGATGATGATGATGATGATGATGATGATGATGATGATGATGATGATGATGATGATGATGATGATGATGATGATGATGATGATGATGATGATGATGATGATGATGATGATGATGATGATGATGATGATGATGATGATGATGATGATGATGATGATGATGATGATGATGATGATGATGATGATGATGATGATGATGATGATGATGATGATGATGATGATGATGATGATGATGATGATGATGATGATGATGATGATGATGATGATGATGATGATGATGATGATGATGATGATGATGATGATGATGATGATGATGATGATGATGATGATGATGATGATGATGATGATGATGATGATGATGATGATGATGATGATGATGATGATGATGATGATGATGATGATGATGATGATGATGATGATGATGATGATGATGATGATGATGATGATGATGATGATGATGATGATGATGATGATGATGATGATGATGATGATGATGATGATGATGATGATGATGATGATGATGATGATGATGATGATGATGATGATGATGATGATGATGATGATGATGATGATGATGATGATGATGATGATGATGATGATGATGATGATGATGATGATGATGATGATGATGATGATGATGATGATGATGATGATGATGATGATGATGATGATGATGATGATGATGATGATGATGATGATGATGATGATGATGATGATGATGATGATGATGATGATGATGATGATGATGATGATGATGATGATGATGATGATGATGATGATGATGATGATGATGATGATGATGATGATGATGATGATGATGATGATGATGATGATGATGATGATGATGATGATGATGATGATGATGATGATGATGATGATGATGATGATGATGATGATGATGATGATGATGATGATGATGATGATGATGATGATGATGATGATGATGATGATGATGATGATGATGATGATGATGATGATGATGATGATGATGATGATGATGATGATGATGATGATGATGATGATGATGATGATGATGATGATGATGATGATGATGATGATGATGATGATGATGATGATGATGATGATGATGATGATGATGATGATGATGATGATGATGATGATGATGATGATGATGATGATGATGATGATGATGATGATGATGATGATGATGATGATTCACCCAGTCCAGTCGATGAATTGATAAAAAAATATCTCGTATTGTTACGTACGGGTAAAAAGAAAAGTCTGGATACCACATACGGTGTGCGAATGCTTGCCAGCACCAAATTAATGATTGGCGATTCTCCGATAATTTTCAATTCTCCGCACATTCGTGTGGGGAGAAAAGTTATGCGACAACTGTGGGTTTGACGGAGCTCCTATTTAAAAAAGTGCCAAATGTCGCTTTTCTCGAACCGAACGATTGGAAAAATTATGAGAATATCATCATTGGCACGAACGCGCATAAAAAATATTACAAACCGGACGGAGCTGTGCGACGTGAAAACAGTCACAAATTCAAGATTTATATTTCGAAAATAATTCGAGCACGTACGGGTCGGGGGATGTACAAGAAGGCCAGAAAAAATATGCAATTTGACTATGTTTACTGGGACAATCCGAATGAGCTTGTAGATCGTCTTCGGCTACTCCACGCATCTCAAGCGGCAGGCAACTCATCGCATTCCAATGAGATCTTATCTATTATCGAAGAATTGCGAAGAAATTATACTCGTCGACACGTTGACATTCGAGGTCTGGATGAAACGTGGCAAGCCGATATCGTAGATATGTCACCGTACGCGAGGCAAAACTCGCAACATAAGTTCCTCCTCACCGTCATCGATATATTCTCTAAATTCGCCTGGGCCATACCGTTGAGAAGCAAGAGCGGTAGAGATACGACGATTGCCATGAAATTTATATTCAATCAGGGTCGCATACCCAAGAACTTGCACGTCGATCGTGGAAAAGAATTTTATAATTCACAGTTTGAAGCTCTTATGAAAAGACACAATATAAACATGTATTCAACGTATAGCAATTTGAAAGCATCAATCTGCGAGCGTTTCAATAGAACGTTAAAAAATAAAATGTGGATGCAATTCAGTCTTCGCGGAATGTACAAATGGATGGATATTCTGGATTCTCTCGTTACCGAATACAACAACACCGTGCATCGAACCATCCGGGAAAAACCGAAAAATATCAATCGCACCAATGAAAGAGAGATTCTCCATCGTATTTTCCACCAGCGTCGATTATCGGCAAAAAAATCACAAAAATTCAAAATTGGCGATAATGTGCGAATTAGCAAATTTAAGAATGTATTTGAGAAGGGTTATACGCCCAATTGGACAACGGAAATATTCACGATACGCAGAGTGCAAAGAACGAATCCAACGACGTACAATCTCAAGGACCATCGGAACGAACCCATCGCCGGCTGCTTCTACGAAGAGGAGCTCCAGAAAGTCAAGTATCCCGACATTTACCTCGCTGAGAAGGTGGTGAGGAAGCGTGGAAATCGAATGCTCGTCAAGTGGCTCGGTTTCGACGATACGCACAACAGTTGGATCGACAAAGGAGATTTGTGAAAAAAAAACGTTTTAATAAAAAAAGTTATCATCGAAAAAATGCATCACTCCCCCCCCCCGCCCCTCGAAGGAAAAATCCTCGCCTTGAGCCGTTGTCCCTTTGTCTTATTCGATATGAAGAAAAAGCTCTTACGTTTACGACCAACTCATGCAACCCGACGCATATATGCTCTCAGACGCCCGTCGACGCAAGACGCCCCCCCACCCTGACTTGATAGTCGCTGTGGTGGTTCTCCTGGCCCACAATTTCATCTCTCTCCAAAGTTTATAGTATTCGTGATTTGTTTACATTCTCAGTGTACTCGAATATCGCATGGTTTGTTTCGTCGATAGTTCCGATCAGGAGCGGGGAAATAAATTTTCGTAAATGTTTTGGTTTAAGCGTGAATATATATTTTACCGTACCTCTCTCTCTCTCTTCACACGCAATTGTCGTCAACATTTTATTTTTTAATGTTCCATATCATCGGAAGCATAACCCCATGGAAGAGTGTCCGTGGAATCTGGTATTAGCACTCTTTTGTCATCTCTCCAGCTGAGAGCAATTTTCTGTTGCGTCGCCGTATGTACAATGTGTTTTTTACTAGTGATCAATTGTTGCGCCTTGACAAGATTTTCGTGCGCAAACAAGCAATTTTTAAAGTCGTCGAATGTGATGGATTTCAGGGTTGACCGCCGTACACCCTTAGCTCTCTTTTTCGCCTCATCACAGTCGAGAATTTTGAACGAGTACAATTTCGCTCTCAAACCTACAAACTCCGTCATAATGCGACCATTATTCTCATCTTTCATGAGGCCTAGTACTTTCTTATTGCACAAAGGCATATTGTACGGATTGTTGGGTGAATAATCAGACGTGTCAAATTTGTCAATATCACGCTTCATGGTTTCATACATGTCGGGCACGCTGATGTGATAGATGAGACTGTCAGTGTCTGTATACAATAATTTTGCTCGATCGTCGAATCTTTCGCGCATGAAATTGTAATGAAAATTATAAATCCAGAACTTGGAGATATCGAGTATGGAAAATCCGGTGTATATAGGCTTGTTGAATAGGACACATGCTTGATTGAGCTCGATTATGACGATGTCATTGTCAAATATGGTGCAGCTATGGAACGTTGGCTTGGCAATCTGCGCTTCGGCCCCCCACCGCCCCTTCCACTTTGTCACGAGTCACACTTCCCGATGTTTCCTGACATTTTCCATTGTTTTGCCAAAGACCGCGTTGTTCATGAGTTTGCAAAAAATTTTCTCAAAATCATTGTTCGATTGCTTTCTCAATTCCGTATTTATATCGATGTATTTTTTCAGCCATGCGCGCTGTTTAAATTTGAGGACTCTGTGAATTTTTAGGAGACGCAATCCCAATTTCAAGCATTGCTTCAAATTTCTATAATGCATGACGTATTTTTCTTTTCGAAGCAGTGTGGTCGTTAGTTTTCGTTGAGTGCTGCCAGGAGGGACGTAGTGTTCGGGGCACAGAGGCAGATCTTTGTGGGTGTCATGTAACTCTCGAGTATACTCCAAATCGACTTCGAAAATGTAGCCCGTTTCGGCGTCGTCGGGAATACTCTCGATACGTTCCCCGAATCTTTCCACCCAAGCGAACGAGCCGAATGGTAATGACTCATACATAGCTGCACCATACAGATTATTGACATCGTAATACATCAAGTATGACTCGGGCTCGTTTGGATTGAAGTTATCACGCATGTAGCGATTATTCGCTTTCCCGTACCTATTGCAGCACTGCGCTACACCACCGCGAATACCTTTCTCGATGAACATTAACATGTCAACGTCGAGCAAGAGTTCGAGTTCTACGCTGGTACATTTTAACATCGCGTCAAACGATAGACCGGGTGCGGTAAAATAGTGCAATGGATCGAGACCGTACGTGTTGATGCAATTTCGTCGAAAATTCTCAAAAATATCTGTCAGAAGGAGTACGTCGGTTTTCAAATACAATTCGGAATATTCACCCAACGTTTTGAGATTAAAGATAGTCCAAACTTTGCACGCGTGCGCGTAATCGTCCGCCGAGATATCTTCATTACTCAATCGGGAGAAAAATGTATCTTTCGCAGGCAATTGCGTCTCATCGAGTCACATCCAAGAGTCCACATAGTCATAGGGAAAAACGCCTGTTCGCGTCAACAATTCAAATTGCGTGGTGTTAGCGCAATGCTTGCGTGTTACTATTTTTTAATCATTTTTCAGGTAAGATGCTAACTTTTCGATGCTACTCGGCATGAACCTCAAAGAGTCGATGAATCTGCACGCGTCGTACCTTGACGCGCTTCGAAAAAGAAATATATTTCTCCTTGTTAATCGGCAAAAGACTCATGGATCCTTCGAAGGTTCGAACCAATGCGACTATCAAAAAGTGTGCGTCATATCCGGACAAGTTGTGAAAAACTATCGGCATTACGTGGGCAATTTTGTAATTCAAATTACAGTCTTGATGAGCAGCGCCGCGGAATTTTCCCGTAAAGTGACAATGATCTCGGACTCTTACGTTTGTCGGCGCAAATGGTTTTTCACAAATGTGACAATTTTCCGCTAACTTGAAACTTTGACTTTCATCGCTACTCGAAGGTTTCATTGGTACTATGGTCTGAAAAATGTCGTGCAAAGAGCCGGCCAGTCCTTCTAATTCACACATGAACCATTCGATACAGTTCTTTCCACGAAACGCCTTGTACTCCGAGAGAGCGTCATTGAAACTGCAATGCTTATAGTAAGCAATGCTATGAGGGGTATGCTTCCGATAATTTACAGTTCTAGCCTGCGGTGCTGTGACCGGTTCGAGCAAACATTCCAAATCTGCGTAAATTACAAATGGAACTATCTCCTTGTGCTGGTAATTTTTGAATTTCAATTTTGTATTTGTACCTTCGGGAAAAGTAACACGACAATTGTTACTGCAGTCTTCTTTATGACGTTGCAATATTTCTTCTGTGCTGAAGTAACACAAACAGCGGTCGCAAATCCACATGTGATGTCCTTTCCTCGATACCTGCGCACTCAAGAGTCGCGACATGTTCTTAATCCACGCGTAATGATGATACACCTTGGGAACACGTGCGTCCTCCTCCTTCTCCTCCTCCATTTCGGCGTTGATCATGAGTAGATGAATGGTTGGTTTATCCGACATTTGCTTACTCAGATATATCGGAACAATTTTACTCGTGCCGTCTTTTGTCGTACCATCAATCCCATACACATGGATCGATAAGCCATTCGATTGCTCAAATTTTGCAATCTTTGACAAACTCATCGGGAAATCCAGACCTTCGTAATTGAGCATCTCACTATAATGAGGATAAGAACTCGTACGTTCGGGATGCTTCCTCGGTGGTGGAGAGAGTGCTGCTGTGACGGACCAGAGAAAACAATAGGGGTCATTGTTTTGAATATTGACGACGGCCCGTTTCATCTGTATATCCCTCGGGAGACGCGTGTAAGTGGATAAGCTCCCTCGCAGTGGTTCGTACTTGTTAATGTTCACAAGTAGATGAGAGATTTCGTGTAACGTCCAACGCGACTCTTTTTCCTGAAAGTCCTCGATTTTGGCGGAGAGTTTTGCTTGGACGCACTCGATGAACCACTCGGCAATATCGCTCGATGGTAGAATGACCGCCGTTTGAAATGTCTTTTCCTCCTCAATGATTTCATTCACCTTCATGAGGTGAAATTTGCACGCCAAGGTCACATTCACCTTCACGTTACCCTCCTCGCGCACGATTTTGTCCAATTTTGAAACCACCACGCGCATCGCATCTTCGAGGAAACTTTGCACATCCTTGTGCTCGAAATTCACAATCGAGCCCGTCTTTATTCGACTTTTGAATGCCGACTCGAGATCGACCCACTTTAGTTTTTCGCGGGCATCACTCACACCAGCACCGCTTACACCTGCGCTGCTTACACTTGCTCCACGCACGATTTTTTCCCTCAGCGACGACAATTTCGCTATTGTTGATTGAATTTTCAGTTTTTGACCGACGTTGAGCCCCGGTTTTTTCAACGTTTGCCCCAAAAGTTTGACGTGCACGTCACAGAACTTTTGCCACTTATCCACGTGAGAGAAATTGTTCCTCGCACCGCTCAACTTATCGATAATTTTATCGCAATCGTCCATGGTCCAGACTGCTCAATGAATCGAAATGAAATATCGATGCAGAAGGGCTCGCAAATGTATTTAAGAAGGAAATCTCTATACAACCTCGCGCGCGCGTGTGTGTGTGTGTGTGTGTGCGTATGTGTGCGTGTGTGTGCCGGCACGCGCTCGAACGTCGTGTTTGTATACACAAGATCGAGTTCCAAACAGCGAGACGGTGAGCGCTCTTTCTCGTGGTTTTCAATCTTGAACACAAGATGATTGTTTTTTCTCTTGAAATACTAGTATCCTTCATTATGCATCCATATCTTCAGAGTCCGCGTCCAACGTTTCAATAACTAGATAATTTTTCATATTTAGTATATGAGCTAGGTGTTCTCGATTTTCATGACCCGTAACGTATGCGATAAACTTTCCACCGATGTAGGTTATGCAGACATTTCTTTTGTCCGCTGCTGCCAACATCAGCTGGAATGTTGCTGAATTCGCGAATTTCAGGCTGTGACATTTTCCGCCGCGATAGACCATGCATAGATCTCCTCTATGCGCTGCTGCCATCATGCTCTCGAATGTTGTCGAATCAGCCTCAAGCGCCTTGATGATCGTTCCGGGTAGAAACACGCTGAATTCGTTGCGAATGTCGACGGCGTGTTTTTTGCCAAATTTAGTGTAGACCGCCCGTATGTTGGTGATGATATAATCCGACCCGGGTGACAACTCTCTGAGCTTCTTCGTCGGCAGAAAATGGGCAATTTTACCAATTTTATCGATGAACTCCATTGTTTCACTCGTGTGCATGAAGTTCTTTCTCATGTGTGCATCCGATCTTGAATCGCACGATTGTGTACTCCCCCCCCCCCCCCCGCATTGAGGGCACGAGGGTCCGAGCGCGGAAAAATGTCGCGCGTCCGATGACCCCCCCCCCCCCCCAACACAAAATGTTTAAAAAATATAATTCGTAGAAATCTGACGAAATCCCGCCGCCATTTTGACGCTATGAAATGTCACCGGCCGATGATAAATTCTCGGAAAATAATCATTCGACACCTTAATTCGCCGGTTTCAACACGTCGACCAACAAAACTATCGCATCTCAGCAAGAGGAGGTGGGGGAGGGGGGGGGGGGCTTTGTCAAGCCACGGCAAGCGCCCGATGACTCACCACCCACAAATGTTTAAAACAATTTCTGAGAAATCGGACCCTCCACTCTTCCTCCCGCCGCCCCACTCTTCCCGCGGGAGGGGAGGGGAACTCCCTTTTACTAAAAAGCACTTCGACTCTTTGTCAGTCGTTGCGCGGCCTCGCTAAGAGTCGGACGTGTGTCCCGTGTTTACCCCCCCCCCCCCCTTCTCCGAATTCCATTCGGGGCGAAGGGGGACTTACCACCATCGGTCGGTAAGCAGGTGAGCCCTACCATCAGTCGGTAAGCAGGTGAGCATCACCATCGGTCGGTAAGCAGTGCAACCCTACCATCGGTCGGTAAGTACAGGCATCGACAGTCGATCATGGGGCCGATTCTAACCAAAACCCTACCCGACCATCCGCCGATAACTCGGGAATCAACCTTTTTGGTTCGATTCTCAACTAAGTCGGTAAATGTCGGTAGTAGGAATCGTGGGTTAGAATCGGCCCCATTACACTACTTATACATTTTGAATTGCCTTCAATTGATGTGAGATAAATTTAAGAATGTCCTTCTCTATACCGAGTCAATGTCTCCGTGCGCGGCGAAGAAATCCATATTTTTGGCTCTGCAGTCATCTCTTAAGATGTAAAATGTTGATTGTTTTTAGTCGAAAAGCAATAATATGTAATTATCTTACAATAACTAAAAATTTATATCACCATTATACAACAGTACAGCGTATGTATCACACAAGTACACTGGGGATGGTGTTCAACGACACGGCGTGCACGGTTCGGAAAAAAAAGCTTGGCAAAGCATCTTGTCCTCTCCACTACTCAACTCTCAAGTTAAAAAAATATTAAATTGCTCCATATTTCGATCTCAGGAATACGAGTTGATCATATAGTAGTAATCAGACCATACGATTCTTGAAATCTTATTATATTTACATAATTGAAATAGCTATATAAAAATATAAACTTGATCACACAACTATTAAACATTGCATGAAATAAATTGAGTTACATAGACTTTGGCCATCGTCTTGCTAGCGAAAAAACATATCTCCATTTTACTACTGACATATATTTGGTGGTTTGAAACGAATACAGTCGAATATTTATTGACAGTGAGTATAAGGTAATTCCGGCACCCCATATAGGGTCGCCTGTCGTAACAAAAATGCCAGCATTCAGCCATTACACGGTTTGCTGATAATCGGCCAATAATTCGTCGACCAGCATTGGGGTACTGTAGGCGAATGAACGGCTTGATGGATCTATGCGAGCCATTAGCGGGCCAATACCATCATATCGATAATATGGCGATCAGCATTGGGGTATCGTAGGCGGATGAACGGCTTGCCAGATCTATTCCAGCAGTTGATGGTTTGTTTTTGTAAACACGTAAAAACAAGGGATAAGGTTTCGAAAAGTATATCCCACTGATGAAGCTGAAATTTTGCACCGACCTTCTTCGGACGAGCACTGTTTGCCAGGAAGCAGCGCGGCCGGAGGAGTGGGGGGTATCTATCGGATATATAGATATACTCGTATGGCGTGAAATAATAAACTTTACAATGCGATATATCGAAAACTATTGCTAGTCGTCAAAAATCCGTTAACGGTTTCTCTTAGGATAATGAGAGAAAGTTCGGTGCAAAATTTCAGCTCGATCAGAGGAGTATGCTTTTCGGAACTTTCTCCAAAACGAGCGCGTTATTTTTACAGCCTAAATGGACAAAAAAAATTGTCGGTAAACTTTAATGTCACGAATAAAATTATCGGCATAAAAGTAAGGAACGAAGGAACGATGAATTATGTAAGTGTTAAAATGGCTGTTATGTCACGATGAACTTGCGATTTGTTGTAATCCACTGGAGTTGTAAATTCCAGCGCGTCTATGATACGACAAATTCAAGTTGACACGTTGGCAACAAAATTAATCAATGACAACTGGTTTCGCGTAAATTCATAAGGATCCAAGACTAAGACAAGTCGGAATGAGTATTGAGACAACGTTGGTTTGTTAACACCGGTCCAAGTTATGGCGGCGTGAATCGGCCCGACACTGTTTACGGGTATTGGCTCAGAATAAGTGCCCAGTTTTGGGCCAGATATCATTGCCAGTCTTGAGACAAACCCTAAATCAGTACTCTGCCGGTACATGCCCGTGTATAGACTCGGGACTTGGCTTAGTCTTGGCTCAGTACTGATGCCAGAGCTGCTAATATTGGCCGGCTACCAAGGGCCATGCCTTGCCCAAGTCGGAATCAGTATTGAGACAACGTTGGTTTGTTAACACCTGTCCAACTTATGGCGGCGTGATACGGCCCGACACCGTTTACGGGTTTTGGCTCAAAATAAGTGCCCAGTTTTGGGCCAGATATTGTAGCCAGTCTTGAGACAAACCGTAAATCAGTACTTTGCCAGTATATGCCCATGTATAGACCGGAAACTTGGCTAAGAACTGACGGCAGTACTGGCCAGATACTGAATGCCAATATTGGGTCAGATCGTGTAAACAATACTAGCCCAATTCCGAAATGATAACACCGGTCCTCCGCTTGGCAAGTATTGGCACAGTATTGGTGACTAGTACCGGCTACCAATATTGGGCCAGAGTTGCGGCGTGTTCCCGGTCACCGGCATCAGATAAACATCGGTTGGTTGTCGAAAATATTTCCGCCGCAGTGGTTTTTTTCCCGATCGTATCTAAAACAATATCTGAAATAAAAACTTTTTATTTGATTGCACCCAGTTCTAAAAATTATATTAGTAAAAATTTGAAAAATATTTACCATTCATACGTTTGTACGTTATTGTCGCACTAAAGCATTTTTTCGTTATACCGTTCGCGCCTGGTTTCCCCGTGGCCGAGTATTTTTCCTGCACCGCCTTCGATATCAGGCCAGCGATCACATTGCGGATAACACCTT
This sequence comes from Ophion ellenae, assembly GCA_963210295.1. Taxonomy (NCBI): domain Eukaryota; kingdom Metazoa; phylum Arthropoda; class Insecta; order Hymenoptera; family Ichneumonidae; genus Ophion; species Ophion ellenae. The sequence continues at coordinate 17,042,153 of OY723385.1, read as the reverse complement.
TTCCGTCGGTCGGTGAACCCACCAAAGATCTCATCACCTCCATATAAAAAGAATTGAAAAATATAGCCACTTCCAGAGTATTAAGTATGAATTAAGATGCTCTTCTGTAATTTTACTTCAGCATACATAATTTCGGTCAAAGTAAATAACATTGTATTTAGCAAAGCGTTTTCTTTCCCCTTGTCCTCCGAGACGGTAATTATTCGGAAAGTGACCCCCACCAGGGAGGGGAGTGGGAGGTGGGTCGATTTATAGATTTTGACCCCCTAAACACGATGGTGGAGAGAAATCGCGGCGGTCACCCCCCTATAAAAAGTAATGGGGTGTTGAAGTTCAAAATTTATTACTTACTTTTTCAATCTGTGTGTGTGTGTGTGTGGGTGTGTGTTTGTGTGTGTGCGTCTCCGCGTGCGTGCGTGTGTGTGTGTGTGTGTGTGTGTGTGTGTGTGTGTTTGTGTGTGTGCGTCTGTGTGTGTGTGTGTGCGCGCGTGCGTGTGCGTGCGTGCGTGCGTGTGTATGCGTGTGTGTGTGTGTGTGTGCGCGTGCGTGTGTGTGTGTGTGTTTGTGTGTGTGCGTCTGTGTGTGTGTGTGCGCGTGCGTGTGTTTTTGTGTGTGTGTGTGTGTGTGTTTGTGTGTGTGCGTGTGTGTGTGTGTGCGTGTGTGTGTGTGTGCGTGTGTGTGTGTGTGCGCGTGCGTGCGTGCGTGTGTGTGTGTTTGTGTGTGGGTGTGCGTGTGTGTGTGTGTGTGTGTTTGTGAGTGTGTATTATTTTTCAAAACCCCATAACTTTTTGTAGGGAGGTGACCGCCGCGATTTTTCTCCACCATCGTGTTCAGAGGATCAAAATCTATAAACCTTCCACCCTCCTGCGGGGTGGGGGTACGTGTACATATGCGAATCGTAGGATGTATGTCTATTATTTTTCAAAACCCCATAACTTTTTATAGGGCGGTGACCGCCGCGAGAGAGAGAGAGAGAGAGAGAGAGAGAGAGAGAGAGAGAGAGCGCAGTCCCACAGCAAGTAAGGACCGGAGAGAAAATAAATGAATTATTTATTATGCCTTAACATGCAGTAGACAAAGAATACAACATAAAATGAAAAAACAAGTATAAAGAAAAATTCTTTGTATATCTTACCTGGTTTACCTTATAGAACGTTCGAATTTTTATAGCACACTTAGAGCCCTCGAATTCGTTTTAGGACGAGAAAAATTAATTTATAATAATAGAAAAAGTGTTCTGTATAAAAACGAATGGGAATAGATGAAAAGCACTTGGGGATTGAAACAAGTTCACACGTAGACGGCACGAGAAAGACTGATGCTCAACGCTGCCAAAGAAATCCTAATTCTTTGTTGACGCTGACCATGGATCCGCGTGTGGGTATGTAGGTGCATATACCCACACGAAGTGTATAGTTGCCGTGGAGGGACAGCATGCGGGAAGAAAACAATCTTCAACCGTGTGCATCCGACGTAGCGAATGAGCACTGACACATACGCATTGTGTCGAGGCATAACAATGTCTGCTTCGAGGCAAGAAGGCGCGAGAGCCCGTCGCGGCGTACGTTCAGAACGAACACGCGAAATAGTGAAATAAAATGACATCGTCTACTCAGCCAATTTATGGATATCTGTAAGGATACAGAAGAGTTCAGGGGAGTCTGTAATGGTTCGGGATTCTCTCCAAATTTTATAGCAACATTACTTTTACAATACTTTGTGTAGAATAAATCACCACAGTATCTTGATATATGCAAAAATTAGAGCGGTTTGACATATTTCGAAAGTGCCCAAAATTAATAAAATTTAGACCATTTGACCGATCATTCCTAAATTCAATACCAGTCGTCCTTTCAACTCTATTTGTAAAAAAAAAAATTACTAAATTCTGAAATTTTTTGCAAATTAACGTGGTCACAGACATTTTTTTTATTAAAAAATGCCGTTAAATTTGTAATTTTTTAGTTCTCTCGACAAAATTTGCAGGGAATAAAGAGATTGTATAGATTAACATCTGAGTGACACAGGAGCCCTTCAACCCAAACCGTTCTCGAGTTACAGACATTTTAATTTTACAGTGCCAGACCGTACATGCGCGCGCATACGCACCCAGACGCACATGCATGTAGACATTGTTTCTGAATATGATTTTTCGAGGTTTTGGGACATTTTCAGGGCGTTGACATTGAAAACTAAAAAAAATGTTTTCATCGTCACAAAGTTTCTCTATAAAGAAGCAAAACTTACATTTTTTATCCAATCCATATTTTTTGGACTGGCACCGTACTGATAAAATTGTCTGCCAATACCGAGGCAGTACTAAACCGAAGACTCGTTAACCAAGACTGGAATGGTAATGTTGCCACTGCTGGGGCAGTACTTCCAGCCAAGACCCACCCGACCTTCGTTACCATGACTGGCACCGTACTAATGAAATTGTTTACTAATACTGGGGCAGTACTTAACCGAAGACTCGGTAACTAAGGCTGGCATGGTACTGTGGCCAATGCCGGAGGACTACTTCCAGCCGAGACTGAACCAACCTTGGTTACTAAGACTGGCACTGAACTAATAAAATTGTTTACCAATACCGGGGCGGTATTTAACCCAAGACTTGGTGACCAAGGCTGGCATGGTACTGTTGCCAATGCTGGGGCAGCACTTCCAGCCGAGACTGAACCAACCTTGGTTCCTAAGACGGGCACTGAACTAATAAAATTGTTTACCAATACCGGGGCGGTACTTAACCCAAGATTCGGTGACCAAGGCTGGCATGGTACTGTTGCCAATACTGGGGCAGTACTTCCAGCCGAGACTCAACCAACCTTGGTTGCCAAGACTGACACTGTACTAATAAAATCGTTTACCAATACTAGGACTGTACTTAACCCAAGAATCGATAACCGAGACCGGCACGGTACTGATACTTTCAGTTGTCAGTGCTAGGGCAGGACATCCAACCAGCTATGGTCACCAGGACTGGCACCGCACTGATGAAATTGCTTACCAATACTGGGACAGCACTTCACCCAAGACTGGGTAGCTAAGACGGGCACGGCACTGATACGTTCAGTTGCCAGTGCTGGCGTAGTACTTCCAGCCGAGACTCAACCATACTTGGTAACCAGGACTGGCACCGTAGCGATAAAATAGTTTACCATTACTGGGCTAGTACTTCAGCCAACACTCAGTAACCCAGACTGGGACGGTACTGATACGTTCGGTTTCCAATACTGGGGCAGTACTGCCAACTGAAAGTCGGTCGCCAGGACTTGCACAACTCTGGGCCGTATTAGTAACTCTGGCGCAATACCGGCATTCGCACATGGGTAGGCGCTGGTTCGATCCCGATGAAAGGTAAAAACTTGAACAACGCAGAAAGCGTTTTTAATGCAATTATTCTATGTACATGGACATAACTAAAGCATAAGAAAACAAAAAAGATACTACTACAATTGTTGTATTCCTAATTTGTCAATTTTTTGTTTTTCATTTCCGGCAGAAGATCCAGCAGCCGTTGCTGGGCCAATATGGGCGTATGGTAGTCGGCCACGTCTTAGCAGCCATTCACGGTTTACCATTACCAACCATGCATGGTGCGGATCTGGCCTGTTTACATAGCCATTACCGCGCCATCGTTTGTTCTCTGTCAACCAGTCGTGGGCCATTACTGTGCCGATTGTAAAACCCTATTTGGGTTATTACGCTGCCTCCTCCGTACTTTACTGTGGGTACCAAACATTCTGCGTTGTATTCTTTACCCACCCTTTGTCTTACACTGAGAAAAAGAAATCGTTGAATGTGCAAAATACATTTTGTTGTCTCGAAATTTTGTTGTTTTAACAGTTGCTCAGACATGCTAAATAAGCTACAGTTCACACCACTAAAACTATCAGTTAGATTAACAAAACGTTTGTTATACTAATCAAAAATCAAGTTGATTGTATTTAAAGATACATTTTGTTAAACCAACTGAATTTTGGTTGGATGAACGAATTTTTTTTCAGTGTAGAAACGTTACACCAGAGGTGCCAAATATCTGAAAATCAATTAAAAATCATCATCATATATCTGTCGAATCCGATTTTTACGGGGTGAAACGCACCCGTGCAAATAGGGGTTTTTCGTTTTTCGTCGATAACGTTTCAACAGTACGAGATATGAAAAAAATTCAAATTACAAACACGTTAATTTTTCTGTGTACGCAATTTGTTGTTATATTCATCATTATCATCATGAACGTCTAGTAGTCGAAGAATACAACATTTTGTCCCTCTAAACTTTTTTCATCTCGGCCCGTTCACGAAAAACCAAAGTTTTTAAGTGTGCATTGACCCCTCAAGAGTGACGTTCCGCCAAAACAAGAAAATTTGTATCGACTATTCTGACTGATTGTACTTCCATTGTAACCCATTTTTATTTCTACAAATTTTCGTCCATGCCGCACGGTAAGAACTTTGAACGTTGGAGCGGGGGATTGCTAGGAGAGGGGGGCAGTGAGTGGAATTTACAAATATGCAATCGCGTATTGAAACGAACTGATATTGTGAGATATCGGGAAAAAAACATGCTACTTTTTCATCCTCTACATGTATGCAAATTTACATCCCAATCGGCTAAAAAATCTCGGAGACGTATGAAAAATTGCATTTTTCCGATAAACAATATGAAATTTGTTACCTGCATCGTTCTCATCTCCAATGTATGTACACGGAAAATGTACACGGAAAAATAACCGTTGTTGCAATTAATTTTTTTTATATCTCGTACCGTTAAAACGTTATCGATGAAAAACGAAAAAGACCCCTATTTTCGAGGGTGTATATTGACCAGTCCGTAAGTTTTTCTTAAAAAAAATATTTAAGGGCCGAACGGTAACCACGCTCGTGAAGAATATAATTAAAAAAATCGTTTCTGTCAGATGGCAAGGACAGCCGAAATCAGAACGCTCAACGATGAGACACTTTCGCGACATGACTTGCGCAATATCAAATATCATGTACAATTTCGAACAAAATGCTTTGAAAAATTTAAGATTTTTCAAAGCATTTTATTCGAGCATGTATAAATATGACTGTGGCATGTATGACTGTGAGATACTAACACTGTAGATTTAACCGTTTTTCTAAATCTCATTCCCGAAAGGTCACCCTGAAAATGGGTGTTCACACTAGAATACGGCCTTAATTACAGCAGCGATTGTTTTTGACATAGCCGCTACTGGTCCATGACGCTCCTTGTCTCGTATGGCGTTCCACTGTTGCTCCAGAGCGACTTTAAGTGACTCCTTCAAGTGATGTAATGGAGTATTGCCGTACCTTATCCTTCTTGAAAATACTCCATAAATGCTCAATAGGATTCAGGTCTGGAGACTGCGCCGGCGAGTCGAGCAGATCAATATTTTTTTAGCGTATCCGCTTCATTGTGAGCGTTAATTGGTGAGTAGCGCGTTTTCTTGTTGAAATTTTCTCTTGCGCATATTAATATTACCGACGATTTTGCAGAAGGAATGACCCAGGGTCATTTCTTGTTACTATCCAGTCGACCCTCGCGAATAATCATTTTTCCTACACCACTAGCCGCCATGCAGCCCCGGATTATTACTGTGGGTACCAAACATTCTGCGTTGTATTCTTTACCCACCCTTCGTCTTAGAAACGTTACATCAGAGGGGCCAAATATCTGAAAATCAATTAAAAATCATCATATCACTAGCCCTCAATAATAAATCCTTGCAAAGACATCTTTTGATAATACTCATAATTTTTTTTGGAAGAATAGATGTAATAAACGTACCTGAATGTTTGATTCATCAGACCACAGCGGATTCGTCTAATCCTCCACATTCCAATGTTGGTGTCTATACGAGCCCATTCTAAATGTGCTTTCTTGTGTTTATCCGAAAGCCATGGCGCCTTCCTGGCCTCGCAGCCTTTAAGGACAGCTTCGATAAGCATTGAAGTGCGAGGACGGTTCTTACCTTACTCGCATTCAAAGATTTCCCTCTCCTCTCCGATAAATCAGCAGCGAGCTCGGAAGATGATTTTCGACGATATCGTCATGATTTTCGTCTCAATGATCAACCCTCACGTAGAGCCGTCACTTTTCCTGCCTGTTCTCCGTCGATTCACATATGATCCCGTATGCTTGAAGCGACTTAATGCAGATTGCACACTACCACGCGAACATTTAACGATTCTAGCTATTTCAGCCTGAGATTCTTTTCATTCCTATAAAAACGGAACCTGCAGTCGTATTTCCGCAATAATTTCAGTTGTTTTAGGCATAAGCGACATAAAAGAAGTTAGTCTTCGAAACTACGAGCAGTAGTGCACAAAACCAAGGCACGTATTTATATTGCGAGCAGGGTGGAAAGATTGAGAATTTTACTAAAAAATACGAATGTCCTCACGACCGTGGAACGCATGTCTTGTTGACATTCTGGAATCATGTCTAATGTTTAGGTTGTCGATTATACGAGCCATACAAGTGATGATGGACAATCGAATGATTACTGGGGAGTACATTCGCCGAAAATGTAGAATAATGTAGTTGTACATATATATTTATACCCAAATGTTTACAATTTGACATTATATTAATATTAATTCTATATTATAAATACACGTATTTATATCCAAAGGTGTACAATTTCTTATTATATTATTATTAATTTGACACTACCGACACTGGTGGATGGGCGGTCCGGGTTGGGCTCTGGCGGTACATCGCGTTAAGCAGCATTGTGTATGGCTAATACTCGGAGCGGGGACCGCTTAGCCGTGCACCGGCTGGCTCATCGACCAGCGAGTGGGAGGCCAATACCTACCTACTTCTCATATCTTGCGACAGATAGTTGGGTTAAGGGGTTATACCAGTGTGACACTTTCAAAAAATCGATTTTTTTGCCTTTTTCGACAGTTTATACTTTCAAGAAAATTCTGTAAACATTCCAAGACTGTATTTCTTGTTCTTTATCAGATTAATTTCACAGGCGCAATGTGTCACGTCTGACAACATTCGCCGCAACCCGTTTAGAAGACCGTGCCAACATCCCTCATTTTTAAATATTAACAAAAAATACCATGTTACAGCCAAAAGTAGTAATAAAACATCCCCTAAATATCGAAAAGGGTGAAGAAATCGTTCCGTTAAAAAAAATCATAAAAATCAGCCATTTTTTTCTCGCCTGAAAGTATCTCCGCCCTCAACCCTAGGACCCTACACTATCTGTACGAAACAAGTAACCTACGCAGGGGTTACGCGCACCCTAGCACTTCAGATCAACTCTGCTAACGAACTGTTTTTTGTAGAGAGTTTTTTTCATTCGAACTCTGAAAGACTGAAGAATGGAATAGGATATGCGAGAGAAACCTAATATGAATGTTTTGCCATGAAAAATGCGATTGAACAAAGCAAGAAAAATATTTTAGCATTTCTCACTAAAAATAATTTTTAAATCATCCGTAAATTTTAAATCAATACCGTATGGACCAAGCTTAAAAAATAGCAAACAAAACATCGAAGTTCTTTAAGAATTTCACAAGGTGTAAAAATGACACTTTTTTTTCAATTTGAATATGTTTCGGCGTGGTTTCTTGAGGGAAAAATTGTATATAAAAGTCACGAAAAAAACATTATGTGAAAAATAGTGTTTTCATTTCAATAAACATATTAAAGAATATTGAGCTGATTAGACATGAAATTATTTTGAAAATATTACATTTAGCTTAAGGTGGGATATTAGAAATGAGACGGAAGGAAATGTAATAATAATAATAATAATAATAATAATCCAATTTTGTTTGCACAACTTGCTTTACAAGTTTTTTACAAAAGTTTTCGCTTTGTTCATACACATTTTCCTTGTGTCTACCTTAATTCTATGTTCTGCCCCGCATATCTTCGCTCTCTTTTCGTCACTTTAATCCTCATCTCCCTCGATTTCAACTCCCTCTTTCTCCTTGCGCATTTTTTTACATACTTCCTCTATTGCTCTGGAATACTGACATATCCCTATATTAATCTTTCCACTCAACATTTTTATCATTTCCCCCTTTATCGCCACCTTATCCACTCCTTGCACGCACTCCTCAGCTTCCTTTCTTGCTTTCGCAGTTACAATTTTCCATCCTTTTTCACATATTAGCAGGTGCTCCATTGTTTCATTTTCTTTCTCGCAAATTCTGCATCTCCAGTCCTTTTCCCCCTTTTTCCCCGCCCACCATGTATTTCTGCATCTTAATCTTGCCCACATTTCATTATCCCTACCCTTAACACCCTCTTCCACCCAATACTTCCATCGCCTTTCGTCATTTTCCACGATATATTTGTAGTTGCTATTATATGACGATTTTCCTATTCTTTCCTCCTCCTCGTCCAAAATTTTCTTTTTTAGGCATTCTAAACCGTTTTTCATCTTTTCATCTATTTTACCCTCTTCTTTTTTCTCTTATCATTCTTACTACGTCCTCTATCCCCATATCCTTTAACACTTTCTCCAAATTCTTTCCCCACTTTGATGGCATTCCATTAGCAATTGCCCTTTCTTTCTCCATCAAACAGATTTTTGGCCATCTTGAATCTTCCATTCTCAGAATCTCTGATGTACCTAAACCTCTTATGTACCTAAACACTCTTTCTCTTATCAAATAGGCCATTATTGGCACACCGGGCTCCCTTCTCCAAATATAGTTCAGGGTTGTTTTACTTACTCCTGGCGCCATTTTGCAGTATCGGCTCTGTATTCTTTCGAACACCCCAATTTCCCCTATTCCCCAAATCTCTACACCGTACATGGCTCCTGCTTTTACTATTGTTTCTAATAAATAGAGTCTCTCTTCTATCATATGTCTTCCCGCTCTCTTCCATATCCCCCAAACCATATTTGCTGCTTTTTGCGTTTTCCCGGCCAGCTTTTTATCATGTGCCCAAATTGAATTTTTGCTTGTAAACCAATACCTTAAATATTTAAACTCGTTCACTATCTGGATTTTGTCCTCTTTGATCCTCCATTTTTCATTCTTCCTTCCTTTTCACCCGTTTCCAAAAATCATTATCTTTGTTTTTTTCGCATTTATTTCCATTTAATTATTGTCTGCCCATTTTTCCAAGTCCTTTAGTATGCTGCTTAAACCCTCCACTGTATCAGCTATCGCCGCCACATCATCAGCATATTTGATTGCAAACATTTTTTCCTTCCCCACTACTACTCCTCCTTCATTTTTCCTTTCCCACATATCTTCTAAATCATCTACGTATATATCGAATGAAGCCGCACTTAATGCGCATCTTTGTCTTACCCCTATCTTTGTTCTGAAATTTTCTGTAGTTATCCCATTCGTTTTCACCTCTTGTATCCTTATAAATTTCCTTTATTGTTTCCAGCATTTTCCCTTCTATTCCTTTCTCTTTTAATTTTCTGATCATTATTTCCCTACACACTCGATCAAAAGCTGTCTTAAAATCGACAAACGCTACATATAGCTTTCCTCCCTTCACTTTTAATTGTTTATTGATGATCGCGTTTAAAGTAAATATCTAATCCCTTGTTCCTCTGCCTTTCCAAAATCCTGCCTGACTATCTTTTAATTTTTTGTTCCTCTCTATCCATTTGTTTATGTCTGTCATCATTTTTGTTAGCAACTTATATCCTACATCTAATAGTGATACCCCCCTATAATTCTCCGCCTTGTCCCCCTCTCCATCTTTATATATTGGCACAATCCTTGCTATTTGCCACCCCTTCGCTATTCCTCCTCTTAACCATATTTTGTTTAAGGCCCCTCTCAGCTCTTCCCTTTGTGCCCTTGGTAGTGACTTCAGAAAAACTCCACACTAATCCCGTCTTCCTCCGCCGCCTTTCCGTTTTTCATCTTCTTCAGAGCCCCATCCAGCTTTTGCAAACTGAACGGCTCGAAAAATTCCCTTTTCTCTTCCCTTTCCGCCTCATTTATTTCTGTCTCTTCTCTCTCCGAGCCCCTTTCTTTTTCTTCCTCTACTCCCATTTCTCCCTCTTAATTCTCGTCCCCATTCAGTAATCTTTCAAAATGCTGTTTCCATTCTTTCTTGGTTATTTTATCACCAATTGTACCCCTTCCTCTATTCCTAAATTTATTAATCGCTTTCCACCATTTTGTCATGTCCTTTGCCTTCCCGACCTCCTCCCAAATGTTACACCGCCATTCTTCTTTTGCCTCTCTGTATGCTTTTTCAATTTCCTCCTTTTTTTCTAGCTCATGTTTTTTATCCACATTTCTTTGTTTCGTAAACGCTTTCAATTTTTCCCATACCGCGCTTCTTTGCTTTTTGCATTCGTCGTTGAACCACCTTGGCAACCTTCTCTCTCTCGTTGTTTTTTTACATTTTTTCCTTATATAAATGAAAAAAATGTAAAAAACACTTCTCCCCCCGCCTTCTCGGCCGCTCTCCAGATTTTTTCTTTCACCCCCTCCCAACCTTTCCTCCCTTTATCAATTTCTTTTGGTATTTCTTCTATGAACTTTTTTGCCTTTACATCAATCCAGAAAACCCTATCGCTTTCTTGTACACGCTCCGCTTCTTCTTCTTCCTCTCCCACGTTTTCCTCCTCCCATACCGCATCTATTGGTAGGTGATCAGACTCAATTCTCTCTACCACTTCCATCCACTTGATTTCATCCCTTCCACCCCTATCCACAACTATTATGTAGTCTATCACTGACCCACAACATTCCTCACCCCTTCCTACGAATGTCACTTTGCCCTCCCTATCCCCTTTCACTCCTCAGTTCAATACCTTCAAACCCACCTCTTCGCACAGGTTTAACATTCTCCTTCCTTCCGTGTTTAATATTTTGTCTTGGGATCTTCTTATTTCTCCGCCATTTTTATCCAACCCTCCCTCGTTTATTGCTTGCTCCCACCCTATTCATGCGTTCATATCCCCAACAATTAGTACTTTCTCTTTTTGTTTCGCCTCTTCCATTATTACTTCTCTCAGCTGTTTTTCTATTTTTTCGTATACCGACATTATTATATATTGTTATTATTGCGGTTTTTCCCCTTATTTTATCATTGCCTAATATTAGACCAAATGCCCATTCCCTTATTTCCCAATTCCCTTCCCAACTCTTTTTTATCCCGACCGCTTGACCTCCCTTCGCCCTTCCCCGTTTAGACCCTGCTTCCTTATGCGCTGCTTTGAACATCCACCTCAACTTCTCACTCATTTTTTACCTTGCGTTCGTCTCATCTTTTTTCTCCACCCACGTTTCTTGCACAATGACTACATCCGCTTCTTCTATAAACCCTCACGCTTCCCAAATTTTAAATATTCCCGCACCATCCCATAATAATATTTTGACTTCGCCACTTCCCTTTACGTCTTTTAGAAAAAAGACGTAAAGGGAAGGCTTTCCCGCTTCTTCCCTTAACCCCGCTGTGTCTTCTCTCTTCTCTCTTCGTTCTTTCTCCAATTCGTCATCCTCAACGCCGTCCTCCCCGGTCGTTCCGAAATGGCTGCCTCCATCCATCCTCTAATCCCATTCTTCTCCTCTCGTGTTTTGCTACCTCTTGCAACCACTTTTGTATCTCTTTTTCCCTTTTGGTGAAGTCATTGTTTATCCATATATCCGTTCCCTTCAGTTCCTTTCTTCTTCTCAGGCTCTCCATCTTTTCGGTCCAGCTTTGGAACTTCCATATGACAGTCCCATTCCCAGAGAATTTTGTAGTTGTTTTTCTCCTTATATTCTGCCTGCATCTTTCGTCAACCTTCTCCACTACCTTGTCTTTTATCTCCCTCCCCCACTTGGAATGTAATATTCATGTTATTCCTTCGATGTTCCCTGCTATTTTTTTCTTCTTGCCCCTTACGTCCATTTAGTGCCCGTGGCTTTCTCCCCAGGATCTCCTCGCCATTTGCGTCTTCTCCTGCCTTCGTGACATTGTTGTTTTCATCCGCTCTTTTTCTCTCCTTTCTTACCACGTGCCAACCCTGTCCCGATTCCCCTGTTCTACTTCTTGTCTTCTCGTGATTCCTCCACCTCTCTTCTTGTTTTCTACTCCCGTATCTTCTGTCCTCACTTATTTCTTCCGCCGTTGCCCTTCTCGCGTTCCTCTTTCCTGCTTCTCTGTTGCACGTTGTGTTTTCTTGGAATTTTCCTTCCGACTCGCCCTTCTCCCTTCCATCCTTACTGCCTTCGAGCCTGTTTATCAAATTTAGCAACATTCGTCGCTCTTCCCCCCACTGTTTCTGGTCCTGCTCAGCTTTTTTTTCTTATTTCCTCCACCTCCCTTTTGTACTCCTTGATCTCCTGATGTCTTTCTGCGCATTCCTCGCACTGCTCCTCACCCTCCTCCTCGCATTCGTCCTTTATTCCATTTACTTCCTCCCTCCACCACTGTTTCATTTTTCTTTCTAGCTCGGCCACGCTATTCCTCATTGTGCATCTTATCCTTACCTCCGCTTCTTCAAATCCTTTCATCCACGTATACACACAATGATTGCTGACGTGTTCCTCTTCATGTTCTTTCTGCCCTTCCTCCTCTCCATCTGCTTCTCCTTCCTCCAAGTCTTCGTCCTCCTCCCTTTGATCATTTTCCTTTTCTCCCTTACTTCTGCTGATCGTCCTTCCTTATCAGCCGCTGTCTCCTCGTGGTTCCTTCCAGTCCCACGGCGCTGCTGCTCCCTTTCTCCTGTCTCGTTTCCGCTCTCGTTGTCCCCTCTCGCCACTCCGGCATCATCTTGCCTAACCTCTTCTTCACACTCCCAATTTGTATTTCTCGAAACTTCGCCCATCTCACTGTTTTCCACTAAACCTATTATCACTTTGCTTTCCGCTGCTCCTCCCCTCTCTCGGGCCAATGATCGGGCCAAGCTCGAGTGCCAATGTTGGGAAGCTCGGCGTCGAGCTTCGGCCACTACCGATCACCCTACATGGGGCCGGCATCCAAGGTTTCGTCAAGTGACCAAAGCCACCAACGCTATAACTTCGCTCTTTATACTGGCTGCGGCCCTGACGCCACACGGCCTATTAATCTTATGAGCAGATGTCTTGCGAGAGCGGGGAATAGGAGGGTCTAATAACCATTTGTATCGATTTTTCCCGTGAAGAAATTGATTCCGAGTACCGCCGAGAGCAGATTGGGATGTACGACGCATTTTTATTCTCTCCTCTACTCTTGCGATCATCGCTGTCTGCACCGGTACGGGCAGAATCCCGTCCTCCTTCTGAATAACCTTCATCAGAACCCTCCAACTCTTCTTCATGGTCTGATTCACTATCAGTCGAGTCGTTGTTCTTAGGTTCCTCTTCATTATTTTGCGCCTGCAGCATCCTCCGGACCTCCTCCGTCTTTCGTACTCGCTACATCGTCTCCATGCCTTATTCTAATAAAAAAATCAACATAGTATAGAAACGTTCACAATGTAATTTCGTCGATAACACACTACTTTTATAAAGACAAATGATAAAAAACAATGGAAGTAATGATATACTTACACAGAGGGAAACATCGTAAAAAGTGGGGGGGTTACGCTAATCCCAGTCTCTTGAAGAATATTCACTGCGTCACTTCCAAACTATAACTGACGGTTATTCCTTCACGAACCTGCTCTAGACAGTCCCCCTCCTAATGCGATCGATATTTTCACGTGACTACCCAAACTGCCGGAACGCCAGGGTCCCAATCGAATTAATCTTACAATTAGCTTTTTCGTCGAAATCGAAAGTTTCGTCCGAATGCCCCTCTCCTAACCATACCTTTTTTGTACGATTTTTTTTGCACAATCGCTGATTTTTAAATTATAATGCTTCTTTAAAATAGGACACCGTGTATAAATAGAAGTAAATTTCTGAGCTTAGTTCTGAGCTTTTGAGTTTATAACCTTTTGCTGCACCAATATATATTATTGGTATTCGGTTCGTATTTTTAGCGCTTTCTATCCATCAGTTTGTTTACGATATATATATATATATATATATATATATATATATATATATATGTGTGTGTGTGTGTGTGTGTGTATACTTGTATATCACAAGCTACGGGGAATACAGAGGCGTTGCAGGGAATTTAAAGCGGTTCGTTGGACTGCAGCGTTTGAAGATACCGTGGTAAAAACAAATAAAATCCCTCTCCATAGCGTACGCGGAAGGGTTTTACCCAAAGCGTACCCAAACTAGATAGTTACGAAAACCGGAAAAAAAGGAGAAAAAAGAACCGAGTCGATTGGGATTGGCCGTGGGTTTGTTCATGGTAAATTTCACCCACCTCTGTTATTTCTGGGTTCGTATAAACGAGGTTCGCGCGGCTTCTGTTCACCGGCTCTTTTTGCATGGGCTGATTAATAAAAAGAAAGAACGGGCAAGGAAAAAGAAGAATATTTGCAACATATTATTTCTCATTTTGGAAAAAAAAATCGCGTGTACGTGTGTCCGATCGGAAAGAGTCTCTCTATAGGGAAAAATCAAAATGCATTTTATTTTTATTTTTCGTCGGAGTTTTGGAAAAGATACCTTTCAAAAGATACCGAGAAGAGCTTCTTACGCACCAAAATCTCTCTCACCTTCCTCCTTTTATCTCTTCTCGCATTATTAAGTACCCCTCATTATTTGTTGCTTTACTCGTTTATTTGGTTTTCATGTTCGCAGTCTGATGGGATCGTTTTTCCGTTATATTTTGTTTGTTAAAAATTATTATCTACGGAGACACTTCTTGAAAATGAGAAAATCACAGACAGCCCTCCATTATACGTAATTTTTTTGTTAATTTTTTAATTTGTTTATTCGTTCTATCAAAGATTGATCGAAATCGATTTAGTAGTTCTCGAGTTACAAACGCGCGAACTTGCAGACACTCTTTTTTTTAATCCGATTTTTCCACTTGTTTTAGTTAATACCAAAAAATCCTTAAACAAATCATTGTAAAAATAGAAAAAATTGGAAAAAAAATGTTAAGAAAATTTAAAAAACAGACGAAAAAATGGAGATATAAAGGAAATTAGAGACAAAAAATTGTGAAAATACAAAAAAAACGCACAACGAAAATTATGGTCATTAAAAAAAATTAAAACAAAGTACGATGTCACGCGTAATAATTCCACCTGTTAATGTTCGCCGTAAAACATTGCGTGCCAGAAATATTGCGCACCCCGCTGATATATCAAAAGTATTCTCCCTATACATGCGTTCCACCTCGCTGTACGAGTGCAGGTATTTTTCCCCCTCATATTTTGACGCCAGTTTCCCGTAGTGCCGAATTACGATATAAATAATTTAAAAAATCGTTAAATCCCGTCGATGGTTACGGAACGATGGTACTCAATATGAACTTGGACAAGGGAGGACGGAAGACATGTATATCATAAGGCACATCCGGCACGCGTATAGAAAGGGCATTGCATGCACGCGATAGCGTAGGGGGCGACAAAATGTGTCGCTGGCAGCGGGTGCACATTTTTTCAACCTCTTCTTTTCGCCCCTTATGGCCGAGTGGCATTTTTTAAATCCTCGATGGCGTTGGCTAATTGCACAAAATTTATAAAGCGACGGCTTGGCCGTGGATGCCGCGGTTGCTGGACTAACGTGTGGGCGACTGTACCTGCGTGTCAACCTTCGACTGTGGTTTATTATACTCACCTATATATAGGTATATACATATTAATATCGTCGTCTGCCGCGGATGCCGATAAAGTCGGTACATGTATATTTCTATCCGTTTCAAAATCTTTGAAAAGGTTAAAAAAAGATCAGCCGAGAAATACCATGTTATTCGAAAAAAAGTCAAGGAAAATATGCTTGTGAATTAATGTGTTTTGGATTAAAAGAAAAGAGTTCGAACTCTCCGATTTCAATGAAATTTGGCATGATTGTAGAATGGGTAAAAATAGGCGACACCTATTTTTTTTTATCTGTCGAATCCGATTTTTAAGGGGTGAAACGCACCCGTGAAAATAGGGTAGTTTTTCGTTTTTCGTCGATAACGTTTCAACGGCACGAGATATGAAAAAAATGAAAATTGCAAACACGTTCATTTTTCCGTGTACACTATTTGTTGTTATATTCATCATCATCATCATGAACGTCTAGTAGTCGAAGAATACAGAATTTTGTCCCTCTAAACTTTTTTTTTATCTCGGCCCGTTTACGAAAAACCAAAGTTTTTAAGTGTGCATTGACCCCTCAAGAGTGCCGTTCCGCCAAAACGAAAAAATTTGTATCGACTCTTCTGACTGATTGTATTTCCATTGTAACCCATTTTTATTCCAACAAAATTTCGTCCATCCCGCACGGTAAGAACGTTGGAGCGGGCGATTTCAGGGGAGGGAGGCAGGGAGTGGAATTTACAAATTTGCAATCGCATATTGAAACGAACTGATATTGTGAGATATCGGAAAAAAACATGTTACTTTTCCATCCTCTGCATGTATGCAAATTTACATCCCAATCGGTTAAAAATTCTCGGAGACGTATGAAACATTGCATTTTTGCAATAGACAATATGACATTTTTTACCTGCATCGTTCTCATCTCCAATGGATATTACACGGAAAAATAACCGTTGTTGCAATTAATTTTTTTTCTTCATATCTCGTACCGTTAAAACGTTATCGATGAAAAACGAAAAACACCCCTATTTTCGAGGGTGCATTTGACCCCTTGAAAATCGGGGTCGACAGATATTAAAAAATACGTGCCGCCTATTTTTACTCTTTCTACAAATATGCCACATTTCATTGAAACATTTCCTTTCGGCTTAATTGAGAAAAAATTGAATAATGGACCACGAAATAACCAAGTACAAGTGCACGTACGATTTGTGATTGTCGGTAATTTTTTTTTGGTACAGAATTTTTCAATTTTTTTATTTCTTGTTCCCTGAGTGAAATGTAATTTACTTTATGGACAAGTACTGTATTCGGGTACTGTCAGACGATTGTGAAAAGTCGACTGAAATCCGTTTGATAATTTTACGAGACGCGGTAATAAACATTAAAAAATTGCGCTTTTATTATTTTCCTATACATATAAAGGGTGTCTTAAAATGACCTGACGTTTCAATTTATTAATGAAACGTATTATTCATTTGAAATGTACGAATATTTTTATTTTAATAAGGTACAAACATTGAGGTTGTGTGTGGAACACAATATCCGATAAATGGCCGCCTCGTCCCTGTTTGCAAATGTTCACTCTTTTGACGAAATTTTCAATAACATTTTGGCATAATTACGGGCTAATTTCATTAATGGTACGTCCAATAGCTTCCTTGAGCTCCGGAATGGTCTGTGGATCATTGGCATGCACTTTTCCTTTCAGGAAACCACAAAGAAGCAAGTCGAAAGCGTCAAATCGTACGATCTTAGTGCGAGATAACACGACCATAAAACTTCGTCAGCAATAACTACATTGTTTCGCCCGCAGTGTGGCAGGTTACGCCATCTTGTTGGAAAAATATGTTATCCGAGTCCATACCGTGTATGCCATTTATCGGATATTGTGTTCCACACATAACCTCGATGTTTGTACCTTATATTAAAATAAAAATATGCGTACTATAAAATAAATATTCGTAATAAATATTACGTTTTATCAAACCGAAATTTTCAGTGATTTCGAAAACGGCTCAATTTTAATAATTAACTATTTATTAAAGTATCTTTACGATGCAGCCTTCTAGAAACGTGACCGGTTTGGATAATTTCTGGCACATAAGTAAAGCATTGCAGGATACATTTAGTGATTTGATATAGCAAAAATCGGCAAGAAAATTCATACTGCAAGGATATTTGGATTTTTTCGAACAATTTGTCATCGAAAAAAGAGAATATGATGAAATCATTTGATATAAAAAAATATTGATCAATTTTATTGTAGAAAATAAAATTGTGCCAGATAGAACCTGACAGACTACTTCCTCATTCATTTATTTCGCCCCCATAGTTCGCCAAATGAGATTTTCGTGGCGGCTAAAAAAATAAGCTATTTTTAAGATTTTTAAGGCAGGATTCTACTTTGAAACCATGAAAAAAACGCTATTTTCGTGAATTTTTTCTGAGAATACTATTAAAGATATCGATATGGGGTTTAAACTGTTCAATAAATACACTCTTTAAGTACATAAAAAAAAATTTTAAATGTATTTTATTCATTTTTTGTACACGTAAAATATGTTTAAAGCCAACGCCTCGAAAAGCAGGTACCGTTGCCGTGGTCGTGAAATCTTCCCGACGGATGGTCTGAAACAAAAAAATCCAATAGTTTCATGTTCAGTATGTCTTCAGGAACCGACCTAACTAGAATATTTTATATACGTGCAAAATTAACAAAATGGCGGCTAAAATACGAAAAAAATATTTTTCGTATTTTAGCCGCCATTTTGTTAATTTTGTTAATTTCCTTTTTTGTTTCAGACCATCCGTCGGGAAGATTTCACGACCACGGCAACGGTACCTGCTTTTCGAGGCGTTGGCTTTAAACATATTTTACGTGTACTTTTTTTTATGTACTTAAAGAGTGTATTTATTGAACAGTTTAAACCCCATATCGATATCTTCAATAGTATTCTCAGAAAAAATTGACGAAAATAGCGTTTTTTTCATGGTTTCAAAGTAGAATCCTGCCTTAAAAAACTGTTGCATGTATCGGTACCAATTTTTTTTTTGTTTAAAGGTCCCCTCTTCTAGATTGGAAAATAATTTCTTTTTGCTGCATATGAATATATATTTACTCAACAATTTATGATTGTGTAAAGGCATGACAAAAAGTATGTTGCTGGTATTGGCGATTGGCGCTCTCCAGGTAATCTGAAACAAAAAAATTAAAAAGATTCTTAAGCCAACATTGAAAGACACATGTCCTCAGGGTATTGTCGTACTGACTATTGATATTCAGGCTTACTTGTAGGGATATCTTTGTATTCAAAAAACAAACTTGCTCATACGGCCAGATTTGGGCGTGAAATACGTAAATGAGCAATTTATTTATTCAAATCAATTGAAAGAAATGAGAAATTTATTAATTAATATAAATTCAAATAAATAACGAATTCATTAGGATTATAGGAGTTTATATGTCCATTTTTTAAGTCGTAGGTTCCACATGGGTGTAGATTCCGTGGGTCTTCCCCTTTTATTATATTCCCATCATATTTCACCTCTCATCACCACCTGGCAGCCACAGCCGACTTCCCCCTCTGTATTGTATTCTCCATGAAATTTCTGCCATGAGTATAGGGAAACTGCGAAAAACCTTCATCAATACAGCCAGTTCCAGGTTCGCCTCTCATTTTCGGGGCTAGTCGCGTTTCGTCGAGAAATAAACTATTTAAATACGAGTCTATATAAGAATAATAGGACATTAAATTTTCATTAATTTTTTATCAACGAGAAATTGATTAATTTCGATTCATGTTTATTTCGCAACTGTGAATTATCATAGGGTGTATGCCCTCGTGCATTTTATTTCCGTTTGCAGTTGCAATTCTGTTTCCCAATTGTCCCGTATACTCGAAAGGCTCAACCAAAAAAAATTGAGCATCGAATTTAAATCGTTTCTCTTTGTCACACGGAAACAAAAGTGGCCTCGTACGTGGCGGAGACATGAGAGACGAGAAAGAATCGAGTGATAAAAAATATAAGCCTGACGCGAGAAGCACCGTGCGAAAAATTGAATATTTACAACCACGCCCATCGAGCGCACTTGGATTTTGTACACTCTATTCTTACTCGCTGACCACTTTTTGCCTGCATATTTTCCAGCCGTTTTATCCCTTTTTCCATCCGCTATAGACGACACCAACGATTCGTAGCTGAATATCGATGACGTAGCGCCAAATAGAATTTACGTTCGATGTATAATCGACGGAATTGAGTGAATGCTGCGTAGAATAATACACCGTCGGGGTACATAGCCTGATA
The DNA here is from genome assembly GCA_963210295.1 of Ophion ellenae. Classification (NCBI taxonomy): domain Eukaryota; kingdom Metazoa; phylum Arthropoda; class Insecta; order Hymenoptera; family Ichneumonidae; genus Ophion; species Ophion ellenae. The sequence continues at coordinate 17,022,253 of OY723385.1, read as the reverse complement.
CGTTTCATTGTCTCAATAAAAGATTTAGCTTCGCTATATTCGCCCTCCCTCGATAATACAATAACTTCAGCGCGCCGAGAAAAGCGTCGGTGCAAAAACAAATAGGTACGTAAATGCGCAAGACCGAAAGCTCCCTCCACCTTTGCCTGTGGGAATGTGTGCCATTTCAGATACTTTCAAGAGATCGGCGTGAAGTTCAAATGTTCAAAACACATTTTTTTTATCACGTAGTTTTATACACAGATTTAGAAAAAACTCCAAAAATTGTCCGGGTTATGACGATTTTTGTGAAGATGTACTCTTTTTCTTTTGCGTTTTTCTCGAACACTATGTTTTATACGGTATGAGTCATATCTCAATATCGATTTGTCCGATTCACTTCATACTCGGACAAAGCAAAGTTCATAATATTGTCCATCATGTAACCGGATGATTTTTGATACGTTTATCCATTTGTTAATGACAAATGATGGAAGTTTTTTTCCCGAAAGCTGTCCTTTTACGTAATTTTCGAAATTTCAACTTTATCTCAATCTTATCTCAACTTTATCTGATTTTTATCCCAAATTTATTTTAAGGTTGTCTCAACTTCATCTAAGTTTTGTCTCGACTTTATCTCAACATCTTTCGTCTGATTCACTTCAAAAAGTACATTTTCCAATTTTTTGTTACACGTGATCCTTGTTGCCAGAACCGCCAATTGGCCACGCAGGAACCGCGGCACTTTGTTTAAATAATAACAACTTCAGTGATTATCAAAATTTTCCAATAAAAAACATAAACTTCCCAAGGTTACGTATTAATTGTGTGTAAAATCCCGTCATCGCCGTCCCAATATTTTCCTCTGAAACAACAATTTTAATCGACCGGTTCTTTATATTCACAACTAGTCTACGGAGCTTCGTTTCATGTTTCAGTGTCAGTGTTGTGATGTAATTCAGAATGGTGCGATACAATTGATAGTGCGAATAAGGTTATTCGTATTATCTTCGTCGTATATATACTTATTACTATAATAAGGTACTTATTTTTGCGCTAACTGCACGCAGATGCTCCGTTTATTAATTGAAGGTTAATTTTCTTTCTCGCGCGTAATCTATAGAAGTAGAAAAAGAAGTACGCATTACAAAATTAAATTCTGAAAATATGGCTAAATTTCCAAAGGATCAATTTCATAAATAATTGTACATTTGAAAAAAGATCGTTTTTTTTCTCGTTTTCATACAATAATATGCACTAGGATGCAAATTACTGCATAAATTAATTGATCGAATTAATTCCCTTCAGTATTCCTTGGCCATACTTTATTTGCAAACTCCTGATGAGTGTACTCGTTCAACATCGCCCAAATTCCATTAACGAAATACATCAAAAGCCGCAATGAGATACAAAAACAAAAGTGTATATCTCCGCATCACTTCCGGGGGGTCGTCGTCTCTTCGTTATGGATCACGAAAACCGCGATTTCCGACAGAATTTATAAATTAACTGAGCAGCGATAATTAAATGGCGAGGAGAAGATTGCCTCTACGCTATTTAGCACCGAGTAGAGCGGGATGAAAACGACGGATATGCAAGTTCCACGAGACTATGTGCGCTTCAAGGATAAGGGTAAAAGCGGTGGAGATGTCGAGACTGTCCGGGGTAGGGGCTTCACGTGGGGATGTTAACCTCTAATGCCTCTACGATAATCGGATTACGGGCGTTAATGTACGTTGAATTAAAATTCACGTCCTCCACCGGCAGGGCGGTGCTTGGGGCATGACTGATGGTGAAAAATAATTTCTTTCCCTTGTGTATCAAGAGATGCGGCAGTGTCTCCACGTCAAGTAACAAAAAAAAATGCGTATTACCGTCTCACTAATGAACATGAGCACCACTGACACTACGGTTTTAACTTTGAATCGACATTACGCGAAAACGCGGCGATGAATAAAAAATCTAATGACATTTTGGCAATGGAATGAGATTTTTTCCTATCGATTTTGTTAGGTTCATTTTTCGATCCGTCTATCTTTAATCTTGAGATCCCATAATATTCGGCCGACTTTTTTACCACAGAATTTTCTTCCACATTTTTCGTCGTTCCAGCTCGTCGGTTTTCTCAATGGAATAAAGTTATTCGGTCGGATCGTAAGCATTACTAGATACGTCTTTTAGTGTGTCGATTAACTTTCAGCGTTACAGCGCGGAGAGACGTTTTACGACTCGTCTGCGCATCATTGTGTCGGTGCCTGGGCAACGCTGCTCCAAACAAACGATGCACGCTTGTAGTGTCAAAACGGTTGGATTCTTCAAGCCTACGGCATTCGTCGGCTCTAACCTACAAGCAGGGATAGAGCGCAAAAGTGAAATCCCAAAGAGAAATTGAGGTGAAATACCAAAGTGAAACAAAAGTGGAATACCAAAGTGAAATAAAAGTCGAATATCAAAGTTGAATAAGTTTATCATTGCTCGCGGCGTTTCCCCGCCCCGCGAATCGACCGAGTAAGGGTGTACATCGGCTCATGCGGGTAGGTAGAGAAGAAAAACACGAGGAAGCACGAGGCTAACGGGCGGTAACTTTTTGAGCCGCGTTGCGATCTTCCTCGTTTTCACGCTCGAGCGAGGTGGTCACGTAGGCGACCACCAATTGTCGCTCGTCTGAGGCATACCGTTATCCAAGAGTTAGTCGCACAAAGCAGAGTGCGATTTTTTGCCTTTTTCGACAGTTTATACTTTCAAGAATGTGCTGTAAAAATTTCAAGACGGCATCTTTATCATTTAATCTTGCAAAAATCGATAGTTAAATCTTTAAACGCGTTTTTCTCGAAATGAAATTTTTCAAATTTGCTGACATTGTAACTTAAAGAGCAATTATCCGATTGACTTGAAATTTGAACTGAGTACTCTTGAATATATTTACTCTACAATGACGTAGGATATTTTTGATTGAATAACAATGGACGATTTGGCATTGAAAAAAACGACCATTTTATAGACAAGAAAACAGACTTTTTTTTCATAACTACGACATTTTATTAGATTTTGATATTTTTCGAAAATTCTTTTTTCGGTTTCAGCTACTCAATCGGCCGGAATCATGTCAGCAGTGGCGGAACTTTTTTTTGGCGCCTCCGAAGGCAGCGCATAAGTGGCTTGGATCTCAATATTTTTTATATGAAAAAATTATGCAATATACTAGGTGCGCAACTAAGTTCCCGGGTTTCACATATGGATGCCGCTAGCGACACATGTGGTCGGCATACAGGTCTGAAATTGGGTGTCGTTATAGCTTGGACATCTCTTAAGAATACCCAGTCGTAATATAAACAAATATCGTAACACAACGACCTTTTTTCTAACTTCGAAAAAGTCAAAGTTTGTGCCAAATAAACAGCATTTGCGGGAAGCATTGCTTTTCTGCTTCAACCTAAAAAAAACAGCAGCTGAAGCACGTCGGTTACTTGAGGAGGCCTACGGCGAACATATACCATCAAAAACAACGTGTGAAGATTGGTTCAAGCGGTTCAGAAGTGGCGATTTTGAGACTGGAGACAAAGAGCGCTCGGGAAGACCGCAAACATTTTCGGACGCCGATCTGCAAGCGTTATTTTATGAAGATGACACTCAAACAGAACTTCAACTTGCCGAGCCATTAAATGTGACTCGGCAATGTATTTCGAAACGTTTGCACGCCATGGGAAAAATTCCTATGGAAGGAAAGTAGGTGCCGCATGAGTTGACTGAGTGACACATGGAAAGTCGAAGAGCCATTTCCGAAATGTTGCTTTTGCGGCAGAACAGAAAGAGTTTCCTGCATCGAATTGTTATTGGTGATGAAAAATGGATATATTTCGAGAATCCCAAATGCAGAAAATCGTGGCTTTCACTTGGCGAAGCGTCAACATCGACGGCACGGCCAAATCGCTTCGGAAAAAAGACAGTGCTCTGCGTTTGGTGGGACCAGAAAGGAATTGTGTACTATGAGCTGCTGAAACCGGGTGAAACTGTCATTGGGCATCGCTACCGACAACAACTAATCAATTTGAACCACGCATTGCTCGAAAAACGGCCAGAATGAGACACGAGACACGAACGTGTGATATTGCAGCACGACAACGCTCTGTGCCATCGCAGTTCCATCGTCCAGGACACAATAAAAACACTGAAATGGGATCTGCGACCGCACCCGCGCTACGTTCTCGCTGTTTTTTTTTAATGAAAATGCCACTTTATTGTTCCCATCTTTCTGGCAGAGCTCGAATACCGTCACGGTAGAAGTGTTCGTCGCTTGAGGCTATCAACGAATCAAGCCATTTTCAGATGTCTTCATATGAGCCGAACTGCTGATTAGCCAGACCATGTGCCATCGAACGGAAGAAGTAATAATCGGACGGCGCAATATCTGGGGAATACGGCGGGTGGGGTAGGACCTCCCATTTGAGCGTTTCTAAGTAAGTTTTAACGGGTTTGGCCACGTGAGGCCGAGCATTGTCATGCTGTAAAATCACTTTTCCGTGCCTCTGCTTGTATTGTGGCCGCTTTTCGCGCAGTGCTCGGCTCAATCGCATCAATTGAGTTCGATACCGTTCCCCAGTGATGGTTTCGTTCGGTTTCAACAGCTCATAATAAATAACACCGCCCTGGTCCCACCAAATACACAGCAAAACCTTCGCAGCGTGAATATTCGGCCGAGCCGACGACGTAGAAGCATGACCGGGCAGTCCCCATGATTTTGTACTCTTTGAGTTGATGTAATGAATCCATTTTTCATCACCCGTAACGATGCGATGAAGAAAACCCTTCCTTTTTTGCCGCTGGAGCAGTTGTTCACAGGCGAAAAAACGACGCTCAACGTTTCTCGGCTTCAAATCATAAGGAACCCAAGTTCCTAGTTTTTTAATCATTCCCAACGCATGCAATCGTTCGGAAATGGCTTGGCGGGTAACTCCTAATGCTGAAGCAAGCTCTTTTCGCGGTTGTCACGGATCCTCATCGAGCAATGCCTCCAATTCAGCGTCTTCGAAGGTTTTTGGCCTTCCTTCACGTGAACGGTCGTCAACATCGAAATCACCGTCTTTGAAGCGACGGAACCAATCACGGCACGTTGTTTCACTTTGTCCTATGGGAACAGTTGGACTCTGCGGGTTGGATCGCCAGACTAACTAAGATAGTTAGTCGAATAACTGACGCGAGGTGATTAATGATCCTAATCAAGAATGCCCGATTTATTGATACACAATAAATGAAATACAGATCCGTATTTATAGAGGTCGATAGGTTGGATACGCTCCTACTCTACTATTCGTAGCGTATCGTTGGTGATCGCGTGTTTTACTGCTGAGAGAATTAGAGAGGAGTCGCGCGGAGTCGTCCTTCTTATTCTCGCCCTTGCTCAGTACTAACTGTCGTGTTTTTTCCCGATCGGGCCCTCAGCATCTTTTTGACTCCCCTCCAAAAATGTGGGTATTTTTGGAGAACAGTCCTTTTCCTTATCGAGTATTTGCAGTTGGACGACTCGGCGTGGGAAAGCGTCGAGTCGGGCTAGACGCATTTCCTCGGCCCTTTCGGTCGCGATGCCGACAGCTAGGCGCGCCGGAAACTATAAACTCGAAGGGAAAATACAGAAAAGATAGGGCCCTCGTAAAAGGCGACACTTGGAGCTCCAGCGGCAGAAAAGTTTTAGGCCATGCTGATTACGTTCCCACCGCGAAGGCCTGGGACAGAGACGTCGGCGGCTAACAACTCGAACGATGCACGTTCGTCGTTGTTGACACCCCCACCAGTAGATTGAGGTACGTCCTCGTTCCTCGACTTCAAACTGCGTGAGAGCATCTTCTGGTTAGCCCTTTGAAGCTTGGCTAATCGTATCTCGGCCTTGACCTGCTGCATGGTGGTTTCTCTACAACAAACTCGGAACAACCATGTTATCGCACCGGGTTTCCACATCGCGCTTATTAATCCTCCGACAAGGAACAGGGAGGCTATTCCTTGCAGGGATGGGAGTACTATTCTCTGTATATTGGCCCAAGAGTCGTTGACCAATAGCTTGACCTCATGACCGTCGAGGGCCCCCCGCAACTCCTTGAGACTGGTGCTGTACTTGTCGAGCGAGTCTAGTTTGATCTGCCGGCTGAAGGTTGCGATAGACAGTCCCTCGGGGAAGGTAAAATTGAGGCTAGAAAGTTGAAGGTGATCTCCGTGCGGATCGATTCTTCTAAGGACGTGAGCAGGACGAACCGTGAATAGGTTGTCAATATTTCGCATCTGTCGTTTGTTCGTAAGAGAGAGAGATGGGCTCGAAATGCTGTAAGTGTCTGTTTCCATGCCACAATGGATTGTGATCGGAAAGTCCTTTCCTGGTTTCGGTGGTATAACGATCTGCGCGGTCTTGGTGTTTATCACTCCAAGTTCCTTTAAGCGAAATGCGGTGAGGTGGCAGTCGTCCGTGTCCCCTGTTACGCTGAAGGCGATTTCCGATTCGCAAAGCGCGTAAGAATCCGCCTCGTGTCCAATTCCCTCGTAGGGGGCGACGTTGATTTTCGATGCCGTCCTCATAGTCTCTCCGTCGAACCATCGGAAATCGTCTTGGTACCAATTGTTCGTGAGATTCGTTCGGCGAACGTGGGGTTGAAAGTCACGTAGGTGTTGTTGACGGCCATTGGGACCGGCGTATTCAACACTATTCTCCATGGTTTCTCGTCGACGAATGGAATCTTGATGATATAAATCAGCTGTTGATTGCGAGACATGATGGAGACCTCCAATAGATCGATCATCGTTTGGTAATCGTTCTCCAGGCCTGGAAGAGGGTGTCATCCTCGGGCGTCCACAAATTTTTTCGTTCCTCTCGCGAGATTCTCGGGAGTTAGCAGAGTAGGCTGAACGATGTCGTGTTTTCCCATTTCGAGAGCTGTCATCACCGTTCGGAGAACGTACTCTAGTTCTCGGATTTCTATGTCTAGGCGATGTATTATTTCGTTAAAGTAAATCTCCTTTGTGATATCGTTGACAGCCGCGCGTACATTGTTGACAGCATACTCGATTCTTCCGAGTCGTCGCTCGAGTTCGTGCTCGTTCTCGGAGATGGAAGCGATCGTTTTCTCCATTATATACGTTTGTTCTCTGACGATCTTATTGATTTCATTGGTGGCGTTGATTAGGTTAGCTATGTTGGCGTTTATGGTCTGGAGATCCGCGTTGTCGGGGGTTCCCCACAAGAATTTGTGGACCGTTCCAACTACGTTAAGGATCCCTCTCTCTTTCCGTGGTAACGGGAGCGGGTGGTGGAATAGGGTGCTGAGAATTTCGATGTCTCTCCTTAAGGTGTAATATCCTTGAAGCGTCACTGCATAAAGGGCGTCGGTTGCTGGTGACAAGTACTTAACCTCGGGGGCTCCCGGAGCCGTTTGGGCGCCTGTGACCAAGCTGTCGGTTTGGGCAATGCGACCGGAAAGGGCTTCGAACGCTGAGTACATCTGCGTGAGGTCAACGGCATATATAAGTCGCCAGGTCTCGGAGTAGAGGTGTACTTCGCCCAGCTCTTCCTGAATTAGGCTCGAATGCAGTGGTAGGAGGTCCATTTTTCCGTCTGTAGTCCATCTAGAAATATAGCCGTGAATGGTGTTCAGTCAGATTTTTATATGGTCTATCCGTAAACGACTCGGGGTTCTTTCCCGGATAGGTCAATTCTTTTTAGTAGCCGTGGTCTTCCTGGGGTTGGCTCGTCGTCCTGGAAGTGCCTTCGGAAGGGTTTTGTGTTCCCTGTATGGGCCATGCGAACTCGTGGTCCCAGTTTGGTGGGAGAACGATAAACCACATGATTTTTTTTTCGTGATTCACGCTTATCACCTGGTAGGGTCCGAGCCACTTGATGGATAACCCGTGTGAAGGGGCCTTATTTCGGACAAGGATCCAGTCCTTTTCCTTGTACAGCGGCATCGGGTTACGTATAGCACTGTCGATGTATTTCTGATTTTTGTCACGCGCTACCATCAGATGGTGTCTGGCTTGGTACAGTTTGTTCCAATGCTTCTGGTTTAGTTCGTCAAACCTTTGTTGGAGCGTTGTCGTGTCCAGTTGCTCAATAGCGCTCGGATAGTTGGACGAGTGTATAAACATGGCGTTGAATGGGGTATCTTGGATCGAGGTGTGGAAGCTGTCGTTGTATGTGAAGGCGATAGCGTTCATCTTCGTGTCCCAAGTCGTGATGTTGTTCGTGCACATCGTTCGGATCAAATCCTTCAGGACTCCGTGCATCCTTTCAATAGATCCATTTCCTTGCGGGTGATAAGCCATCGTTTGTATTCCCTTGATTCCCATGACTTCGTGGAAATACGTCATCAGCTTGTTGTCGAACTCCTTTCCGTTGTCACTACGGACAAGCTTTGGCGCCCCGAAGATGCAGATCCATTCGTTAAAGAGGGCCGTGAGAACTGTTGATGCCTTCTTGTTTGGGATAGGGATGAGTCTTACGAACTTCGTCAACGTAGACTGGATAGAGAGAATATACTCATTTCCTCTCCTTGTCGTTGTTAATGGTCCCACATTGTCGATGGCTGTTTTCTCGATCGGTTCCCTGGCTGTATCCATCAAGACAGCTGAAGGGACTGGTGGGTTCCTGTCGGTCTTGTATTTTTGGCAGATGGGACAATTGGCTATAAATTCGCGTACCGACTCTTCCATGTTGGTCCAATAGCTCCTGCGTTGAAATTTTTCGAGGGTTTTTGTAATTCCGAGATGTCCCACCTGATCGTTGTGTATTTCTCGTATCCGTTTATCGTATTCCTTCGGCTCTGGCTCTGGGACTCCTGATCGGCAAAGCTGGAAGTCCGTGTCGGTAAATTCGGCAGCGAGTTCTCGGACTTCTCTCTCGATGGCGTCAAGTTGCGCCATTGAAAATTGTTCAGGCGAGGCTAGGATTTTGAGGTGTTTCTTCCCCTGTTGGATGTGACCTTGGATTAACTGCTACAATCTTTGCTTCCAGGTGTCTTCCTGATGGTGTAACGGCGTTCCGTGTCTTCGTTTCCTTTCCTTGTTCACACCTTTATCCCGCGTTGGTGGTTCAGGCTCTTGTTTGGTAAAAATAATCCATCGGGATCTGTCCTTGGGTTAGTTTGGCCTGACGGTCAGCTCGTTAAGCCTTCCCTGATGCAAGGCTAAATTGTTAACCCTCTGCATGATGTCATCAAGATCGTCGAGTTCGACTGGCGAGCCTCGTACCCAGCTTTTTGGTTCTGGCTCAGGTCTTTTCAGTGTTCCGACACGTCGAAGGATTCTACGTATAGCTGGCCCTCGTTCTTCCTTTGGGGTTGATACTCCTTTGATCTTCGGTTCGCGCGGTATCCGTGACAGCGCGTCTGCTGCTTGGTTTTCGCAGCGTTTTTTGTACTGGTTGTCGAAGTCAAATTCCTCCAAGCGAAACCTCCATCTGAGGATTCGCGAGGACGGATCCTTGATGTCGGCCATCCAGACGAGGGCTCGGTGGTCGGTCTGGATCAGGAACTTGTATCCTAGGAGATATTGGCGTAATCGTTGTACCGACCAGACGATCGCCAGCATCTCCTTCTCGGAGGTTCCATAATTCTTCTCCGCGGCGTTGAGGGCACGAGAGATGTAATACACTGGGTGTCCTTCTTGAGAGAGGACCGCCCCTAACCCCTGATCTTAGGCGTCGGTTGTGAGCGTAAACATCTTCGTGAAATCCGGGCGTCGGAGCGTCGGCGATGTGAATAGGCACGATTTCAATTCGTCGAATGCTTTCTGGCATTTTTCAGTCCAGTCGAATCGGGCGTCCTTTTTCGTGAGGTCGACCATGGGTCGGGCGATGTGCGAAAAGTTTTTTATAAATCGCCGATAATAATCTGCGAGTCCCAAAAAGGACTTGACCTCTTTTGGGTTGGTTGGTGCCGGGAAATCTCTGACGGCTTCGATTTTTGTAGGGTTTGGTTGCACACCGTCTGCTGTGATGATGTGCCCTAGATATTCGACTTCCGGTAGGAGATATTTACACTTTTCCGGTTCCAAAGTCAGTCCACATTTTCGTAACCTCTCGACGACGGTAATCAGGTTCTGGTTGTGTTCTTCGATAGTTTCCCCGAAGATAACGATGTCGTCCATGTAGACCCAGCAGATTTTGTGATTCAGTCCGACTAGGCACTGATCCATCATCCTCTGGAACGTGGCTGGACCATTTTTCAGGCCAAATGGTATTCGTTCATATTCAAAGTGCCCCTCCGACGTTGAAAATCCTGTATACTTCCTTGAGTCCTCGTCCATCATTATTTGATGAAATCCGGCTTTTAAATCGAAGGCGCTAAAGAATTTAGCATTCCCGAGTGAGTCGGAGATGTTCTCGATGCGAGGCATGGGGTAGGCGTCCAGTACCGTATTTTTGTTTAATTTCCGGAAATCGATGACGATGCGCCACTTCTTTTCTCCGTCGGGTCCAGGTTTTTTGGGGACGACCCAGACAGGTGAGTTGAATGGTGACTCGGATTCTCTGATGATACCCTTTTTTAGCATATCAGGTACCTGGGTTTTTATTTCTCCGAGGTGGGCGTGGGCTGTCTTGAAATTGCCGATGTTGATTGGTGTGTCATTGATTGGTATAATCTTGTAGCTGGTAGGTCTTGACCAGGAGATGTAAAGATGTCTTGGTACCCCAGGATAATACCGGTGATTATCTCCCTTTGTTCTGGTTCAAGGTGATCGAGTTTCGAGGTTTCGAGCAAACATTTTTGTTTTTGTTCCGGGGTAAGGCAGGTATTCTCCGTGTCCCCCCTTCCATCTTTACGTCGGTAACTTGGATCCGATCTTCGTCGAAGTTTATGGCCTTGTCTGTTGGGTTCTCGAACATTACCTCCATGTAGCCGTTTTCGATTCTGTTAACGTACGCTGTTTCGAATTTGTGCACCACTCCATTTTCGGTGGTTTTGTCGTAGGCACCCGTGGTAATTAAACAATCGCGATCCGGGCCGTCGACGGCGAATGTTATCATCACTGCCGTGTGGGGCGGTACGGTAATTCCGTCGGTGATTAGCGCATGGGTCCTTTGTTTTAACACGAGATGTTTGTTTGACAAATTGTGATCTCTCTGTTTCATAAACGGTAGGCCCATAAAGCCATCTTCAGGTATAATAGAATCGTCAGGTAGCACGTAGAATATGCTGGTTTCCCCCAGATATCTCAACCTGACCTTCTCGTTCGCTTCAAACCGACTGGTTCCTATGACGAAACTTCTTTTTGCTTTTTCTACCGGGAAACCTTGGGGTATACACCCTTTTTTTATCAGGTTGAGCGAGCTACCTGTGTCTACTAATAGTTCAACATCTCGGGTGAATCCTCCTGGGCGGATTCTGACTCGTTCCAGACGTTCGACCCCGACCTTGGATACTCTTGGTATGCCTCCTCTTGATTTCCGTCGTTGTCCTCGCTGGCATCCGTCACTGAGTTTCCTAGGGCTTCTTGATCGATTATGTTGTAAATTTGAAGTGGTTTGGGTTGTGGCCCGTCTTGGCGAAAATTTCCCTTTTGGATGCTTTGTTGTCCCCCGGTTGGCCGTGGTTGTAAGTTCCCTCTAGGCTTTAGGCAATCTCGTACGAAGTGTCCCTTGCCACCACAGTTGTAACAGATCGACTCTGCGCTGGCTATGGCAGCATTTACGGTGATCGGCGACTGCCGAGTACCTTTCGGTGCAGTATGCAAATACCCTTTTGGCGGAAGCTGATAGTATCTTAGTTGCTGTTGGGTTGGATAGCCTGGCAGTTTCATTCTTTCTGCGTTGGCTTGCTGGTAGGCGATGTTGGCTTCGTCGATTTCTTGGGCAGCTTTCTGTGCGGCCGCTAGACTCGAGTAGGTATTAATATAAACCTTTAGGCTATCGAATACATCCCGTCGGCATCCGTGGATGAACATAGAAATTGCTTGATCGTACACCAAGGGCATATGGTCCAGAGAACCCTTGGCTTGATCCCTCTGATCGGCCTCCTTGACAGCCTGCAGCGCGAGGTTGAAGTTCGCTATGTAGTCCAGAATGGTTCCTGTTTGTTTTACCTGGCGGAGTTTGTCCATACATATCTGGAAACCGGGTAGATAACCAAGATGCGTGGTGACAAATTCAACGAGCCCAGCCTCGGTCTCGATGATGCCAGTCGCGAATCTTGTGATTTCGTTCGATATTTTTTGAACGAAAACCATTGAGATGAACGCCGCTTTTTGGGTGCCCCATACGAAGCGGCATGCGAATTTGAAATGCTTAATCCAGTCTAGTATCGGAGTGGACCTTTCTAGTTTGGGTACCCGCAGAAGACACTCGGTTGCCTTCATTGCGCCTCCCGTGGGTTGTTCGGGTGTATTTCCTCGCGATGGTGGATAATAGGGGCCATCGGGCGGGTTTGGTGGCCCGCCGAAGGGGTAGCCAGGTCCTTTGTCCCCGTGAGGCTCTTGTCCGGGCCACCTCGGATGATCCGCGGGAGGTCCGAAACCCGGAGGGCCTCCTGGACCTCCTGGTCCACCTGGACCTTCTGGCCCACCTGGGCATCCTGATCTCCATCCGCTTCGAACGTAGTTGGCGATTCTCATATTCATCTTCAATCGATGGTTTCCCTGCGTCCATTGATCGGCTCGGTTGATCCGGAGTTGTGTAACCGCGGATCCATTACATTGGGTTGTTTCGGTTCCTGGCTAGACCGCGTTGTCATGTCTCTCGCTTGCTCCCATTTCCGGTGGGTGGCCTCGAGCCGGGTTGCAAGCGGGTTCGAGATGGAGATTTTTTCTTCTTTCAGTATATCCTTCACGGATTTCAGAACCGTTTTATTTCGCTGGTTTCGCTGAACTTCCTCGAGCAAAATTCGTTGTTCCTCGATTTCCCGGGCTGATTCTCTCGAGATCAGATCGAGTTGTTGGATCTCCTTACGGAGTCTTTCCTCCCTCTGAGCTTCCTTTATTGACCGTCTAATCGCTTGCTTATACTCCGTCTGGGGTGTGTCAGGTAGGGGTGCCTCGAGTTCCCAATTCCGTATTTTTTCGGGGGTCGGGGCTCGGAATGACGTGGACGGTCCACCTGCTTGGTGAGCCTCGCGGTAGTTTCTCAAGCGGTGCATTTCCTCTAGCATTCCCCGCTGTTTTTCTTCAGCTTCCCGAAGTTTTTGCCGGAGTGTCTCTGCCTCGGCGTCCCTCTCCTCGAGGGCACGGAGCTGGATGGCGAGGCGTTCCTTCTCTTGGGCTGCTGCTTCGGCAGCAGTCGCCAAACGTTCGCGCTCCCCTTCGAGTTCTTGAAGTCGCCTCTCCCCGGCTCGCGTTTCGGCAGTAGCGTTGGCCACTATCTGCCGGTAGGTGGAGAGTTGTTCCTGGGCGTGCGTGAATGTTGTCGTTGCTTGGATCTTACCCATTTCGACTCTCGAAATTATTTCCTCGGGGGTCAGTCCGCTGTAGGCCGCGAAGTGTGACTGGAGGTACGAGGGTGGGGGTTGGTTCGATACCTCGATTGTACTAGCGACACCCGGGACGGCTGTGTCGGTTGCCGGTGGCCCGGTCGGTAAAGGGTCTTCCTCAAGAGTCATGGCCTCCGACACGGATTGTCGCGGGGGAGGCTGCTGGTTTGCTTGCTGCCTCCCAATCGCGAAATTTCTTTCTTCTTCTTCGGCCAGTCGTTGGGCTATTGTCCTATCTTGCTCGAGCTGACGGGCTCGGGCGGCTTCGTCTGCCTGCCGCTGTTGTTCTCGCTCACGAGCTCTCTGTTGGCGAACGTCGACAGCTACGTCGTCGCTAATGTCATCCGGATCAACGTCTAATTCGTTAAGGATGTCTCGTGCGCTAGGCAATCCTTCTAACATTGTGCGAATCGTGGACCGTTCTATTAACAGTCCCTTAACTGTCTCTTCGAGAATTCGCCTCTCGGTGGGCGGATGTTCCTTTAGCAATGTCGCGTCTAAATTTCGAATCTCTATCCCCAACTTAGCGTATCGTTCGACATGTTTCCTCACGTTTTCGGGGTTCATCTTGATTATTTATTTAATACTTGTTGGTTGTTAAGTAATTGGCTAATTTACCAATTTTATTCGTTCTATTTATAGGATTTCCAGGTTCCGTTCGGTTATCCTTTCTCTTGTTGCGCTTGTGTTCTAGACCCTCGGCAAGTAGAAAATATGCCGAGATAGAACTGACTTACATTTGGGAGAACAGAAGAAGTAGGGAGGTGATGTAGGTGATCATAGCGCGAACTTCCTTCAATTTAACGCTCGGACGACGTCGAATCCTGGAATCTTTTCTGACTGGACGATTACGGTGGGTCCGACGATTCTGATATTTTGCTGCTCTACGCTCTTCGATTGAGGCTTTCACGAATTCTACGGTACGAGTTTTTCAGGCGCCGCGACGTCACTATTCACGATAGCACTGAATCACTCGCGCTTGAAATGTTCTCGGGTATGTTAATTCTTGGATATCTCGACGCGGAAGACGAAATTCAAATAATTAATATTCCCGAAGGGCGTCAGTAAACACGCGTTGTTGTTTGATTTTTACTCGCACTGACTCGGTGCAGAAGGCTCCAAGTTTAGACGATCGATATAATCAGTGTGACTCCTGCGGAGAGCAGTCGCTTAACTATATCCTGGCAGGATCGCCAATTTGTCCCATGGGAACAGTTGGACTCTGCGGGTTGGATCGCCAGACTAACTAAGATAGTTAGTCGAATAACTGACGCGAGGTGATTAATGATCCTAATCAATAATGCCCGATTTATTGATACACAATAAATTAAATACAGATCCGTATTTATAGAGGTCGATAGGTTGGATACGCTCCTACTCTACTATTCGCAGCGTATCGTTGGTGATCGCGTGTTTTACTGCTTAGAGAATTAGAGAGGAGTCGCGCGGAGTCGTCCTTCTTATTCTTGCCCTTGCTCAGTACTAACTGTCGTGTTTTTTCCCGATCGGGCCCTCAGCATCTTTTTGGTTCCCCTCCAAGAATGTGGGTGTTCTTGGGAAACAGTCCTTTTCCTTATCGAGTATTTGCAGTTGGACGGCGCGGCGTGGGAAAGCGTCGAGTCGGGCTAGACGCATTTCCTCGGCCCTTTCGGTCGCGATGCCGACAGCTAGGCGCGCCGGAAACTATAAACTCGAAAGGAAAATACAGAAAAGATAGGGCCCTCGTAAAAGGCGACACTTGGAGCTCCAACGGCAGATAAGTTTTAGGCCATGCTGATTACGTTCCCACCGCGAGGGCCTCGGACAGAGACATCGGCGGCTAACAACTCGAACGATGCACGTTCGTCGTTGTTGACAACTTAGAGCAGCATCTCCGTAAACTTTTTGGAGTTCTCGATGCGCTTCAGCCATCGTTTTCTTCGAATGAAAGAAGAAAAACAATACTTCCCGCAAATGACGATTATTTGGCACGAAATCAGACATTTTCACACAACCAAAAGTATACGACGCAAAAACAAAATCACTAATGTGTCAAAGCGGTTTGTTTACCATATGTCTAAGCTTGGTTCATGACGTTTTGGTTATATCACAATCGACCAGCACTTACTAGTGGAGCCATCTCTTGAAAAACAGCGCGAACTTAGTTGCGCACCTAATATTTGTCTTGAAATTTTCGATTTTTCATTGGTAAAAAAAAACCCGTAAACTTACTTGCGCACCTAGTAGGTCAAATATAGCCTAATATATTCTTAATTTTCCGAAAAATTTAATTAAGTACTTTTCTTCGAAAAAATTCCCAAAAATCACCCAAATTTTCAGCGTTCACACTGATATAGCCCCTTAAATACCCAGAAAACAATTACAGGTTCGCTGCGACACTCATCTCTCACTTGGGCTCTCGGCGGACCAGACCTCTGGGCGCAGCGAGCCTCCGAGTCACTGTAAAAAATACCCAAAAAATTGTTAATTAATCGCTAAAAAAGGTCGCGAACTCACTCCCTTCGTTAAAAAAGAAACAATGTGGACCAAAACGATTACAATTGTCACCCGCCTTTGACACCGTTCAGGCCAGGGCGAGCGCTATCACAATCGCGTGAGCTAATTAAAATAAAAATAACCGGTGCAAAACATTACATGCCACACCGATGTAATAATTAATTATACCTTTTAATTGTCTACTTACCCTAAGTCCGTACACTACACATTACTCGCCGAACACCAACCTGTCAAAAACAAAAAACATTGCGAGGTTAAGCCTACGAAGTCAAGCGCCGTCTGCTCTAGTCTCACGAATATAAAAATCGTTCCAATGTTACCACCAGCGCTGCGATCGGCGACCCGCGACACTCGCGATGCTCGAGCCAAGACGCGAACCACCAGCACCACGATCGGCGACTTACCGTACCTAAATTCGGGTGGGGTCGTAACACTAGCGCCGCGTCGCAGGGCCATAATCAATTACGTAGGAAAAGTGTACGTACGCTCCGAGTCTCGCGCTTCAATACCCGTGCCGGGAGTTCAGCGGCGGATCCGGCGCACAGTGGTGCGAATCCCCGAAAACCCCGGACAAAAACAAAAACAAATCTAGGGACTTTTAATGGTTAGAATAGTTGCAGTGGTACCCCTACTATGTGTTATGACCGTTAAGAAAGCTTGTAGTCCAGTGGGGACAGACATTTAAATAGAAAAAATTACTGACGGCAATTTTTTTTTAAACGTGGGGGGGGGGGGGGTGGTTGGGAGTCTACATATCGAGTTTCGGGACAATCCCCACTGTTGAATCGCCGCCATCTTGATTTGAAGTTCACTTTTTCGTTTTTCTGAAATAACTCGTTAATTTTCAACTTTAGAGCAAAAGTGGTAGTATACAAAGTTGTTGGAAATTTAATTTCCCACAAGTTTGGTCATTATCATTTTTACAGGATCAATATTTGTAGAGTTATACTATCAAGTTTATCAAAAAAATCGTAATCGGTGGAATTTTATTTCCTTCAACTTTGGTTCTCGCACTTTTTTTACTCCACGATCAATATTTTCGGATTTATACTCAAATCGGAGTTGAAATTGTTTTTATTTTTCATATATTTTGTTTATTATCTAGTTTATTTATAAAAAAAATTGTAATGGAGATTGTAGAAGGGAATTTTGTGTCTTTTACATCTGGTTATGTATTTTTTTTATTTTTCAAATATCTCGTTTATTATCTAGTTTGTTTATAACAAATTGTAATGGAGAATGTGGAAGGGTATTTTGTGTCTTTTACATCTGGTTCTCGCACTTTTTTTACTCCATGATCAATATTTTCGGATTTATATATATATATATGTTTATATATTGTAACGTATATTGGAAAACCCCTGAATTGAGCATACATAAAAAAATATAAATATATATATATATATGTATATGTAGCTGTCCCCGGGAAGGGTCCTTCAGGTATGTATCCCTCGGAGTTTTATTGACGCTCAAATTACCTGGCCGTTTTGGCCTAGGTCCCCTAGTCCCCGGGGACAGCTGCTTAACGATCGGAATTTTTCGTCCAATGTGTGTGTGTGTGTGTATATATATATATATATATATATATATATATATATATATATATATATATATATATATATATATATATATATATATATATATATATATATAGTTGTCCCCGGATTAAGACCCAGTGGAAGGAGGAGCCTTTGTGAGAAGGCCCTCTTCGGTTTGGCCGAGCAGAGCGTCGGTTATTGAATTAGTTGCGTACAGCACGTTGTAGTGGATGGACGCTTCTAAAATGGAGGAGTGTTTCGTGTGTGGAAAGCAGATAACCGAAGGCGACAAAATTACTGTGAAAAAACGTGGTGTTCAAACACTCTTGGCGGCTAGTATTGTTAGAGGCGATGTACAACATGAGCGGATGCTGCGAAATAAGGATAACGTTATCTTGCACCCAGGTTGCTATAAACATTACAGTGATTCGAGATCTGCGCAGGCATCACGTCGGAAAAGCCTTGAAAAACGTGCATCGACGTCGTCATCGTCATCAGCAGTCCAAACAAATGTATCAACGACGTTCGATTTTAAAAATCGCTGTTTCTTTTGTAGCAAAGTACTTGAGGAGCCAGTGCAAGCAAAGCTCCCGATCGAACGGCGTCGAAGGATTCAATCTGTTACCAAAATCTCGTTCGGGAATACATTGCTCGAAAGTTTCAGAAATCGTAACGATAAAATGGCGATGGAAGTGAAAGCGCGTATCGAAAATATTCCTGATCTACCTGCTGTTGGAGCGCGATATCACATGGATTGTTTCAAACGTGCATATAATTCGGTTGCGGTTGAGAATCGACCGGGGAGGCCAGTATCCGACAAAATCGATCGTGCTATAGATTTCATTTATAATTACATCGAAGAGCATAATGAGGAATGTCAATTTCCAGTCAAGGATCTGTTGGGAAAAATCGAAGAAGAATACGTCCCTGATGTGAAAACCGTAAAGGCACGTTTAAAAGAACATTATGGAGACGAAATTGTGATATTCGAGACGGCGGGCATCGGTTCCACCGTTTTGTTCCGAAATACTGGTCACAAACTACTCGCACAACGCTGGTACGAGGATCGAAATGCGGATAAAGGACAAGAGAGGCTGAGGGTTGTGCGCGAAGCTGCCGCTATAATTTTAGAGGACATACGCTCGACACTTTACGATGTCAAGAATTATCCTCCGACCGATAACTTTTTGCAAAACGTCGAGGATGAAATTCCCGAATCTCTCCAGGTTCTTTTGACCAACATTATTTGTAAGTCGAAAAGGAATTCGCTCGATCCGTGGAAGGAAAAATGCACTGCTATCGCGCATGCCATCGTATCTGCCGTACGTCCGCGATCTTTCCTTCCGCCATTAAAACTGGGGGTTGGCGCTTTCTTATACAAGAAGTATGGGTCGAAATCGGATTGGGGTTGGAAGAAAACAAATCGTGGGTTGGAACCGATCACAACCACCGCTGACCCAGCACCGGAGTCTTTGCTCAAATTAATTTCCTGCAAATGCAAGTCCAAGTGCGGAAAGATGTGCGGCTGCCGTAAAGCGGGCCTCAAGTGCTCCGTTTTATGTCTGCACTGCAGCGGAGAGACGTGTGAAAATGTAACGAACATAAGGGATCTCCTGCTGAAGGAAGACTACGATGATGACGACGACAATTTCGAGGATCTCTGCTCGGAAGAAGTAGCCGAACCTTTCGTCGACGGTCCTGATGCTTCGATTGAGAGCGAGGAGGAAGAAGAGATCGCAGACGAAAATGTAGCTGGGCCCTTGACAAAACGATTACGATTGGCATAGGGGAAGATAACAACGCGTGATTGAAATTGGAGGTACGTATCTTATGGAGGGAAACAACATTAGTATGAATTATACATAATTGTCAAGTTAATATAACTAATCAGTTGTTCAAATCCACAGGTTTCTACTTGCTGAAATGCCGAGAGGACACACCAGATGTAAAAGACACAAAATACCCTTCTACATTCTCTATTACAATTTTTTTATATATAAACTAGATAATAAACGAGATATTTGAAAAATAAAAAAATACATAACCAGATGTAAAAGACATAAAATACCCTTCCACATTCTCCATTACAATTTTTTATAAATAAACTAGATAATAAACGAGATATTTGAAAAATAAAAAAAATACATAACCAGATGTAAAAGACACAAAATTCCCTTCTACATGCTCCATTACAATTTTTTTTTATAAATAAACTAGATAATAAACAAAATATATGAAAAATAAAAACAATTTCACCTCCGATTTGAGTATAAATTCGAAAATATTGATAGTGGAGTAAAAAAAGTGCGAGAACCAAAGTTAAAGGAAATAAAATTCCACCCATTACGATTTTTTTGATAAACTTGATAGTATAACTCTGCAAATATTGATCCTGTAAAAATGATAATGACCAAACTTGTGGGAGATTAAATTTCCAACAACTTTGTATACTACCATTTTTGCTCTAAAGTTGACAGTTAACGAGTTATTTCAGAAAAACGAAAAAGTGAACTTCAAATCAAGATGGCGGCGATTCCACAGTCAGGATTGCCCCGAAACTCGATATGTAGACTCCCAACCACCCCCCCCTCCGACGTTTAAAAAAAAATTGCCGTCAGTAATTTTTTCTATTTCAGGCTGTTTTTTTATCTGCCTCCACTGGACTATTGGGAACGCATTCCGTTCGTGAGCGTCGGACCGACCGCATCGTTTGCTCGTCGCGCGGCGAAATAACACGAAAGTTCAGACGCGTCTACAACAGTGAAAAGTTAACGGATTTGCATTTTACAAAATGGATTCTTCTCCGGAAAGTAAGTACAATTTAAATGTCCTGAACAGAAATATTATTAACAATATATGAAATAGTGAATCATTAATAACAGTGGTGGTGTTTTCCTTGGTGACACTTATGGCCACTTTCTAAAAATTCGCGTTAAAAAAAGCAATAAGTCAAAAGTCGGGTTGCGTGGGGCTCTGAATCAAAATGGACATTGTTGCTTAGACATTTCTTCAAAACATATCCAAAAACTAGCTGCACATAGCTGCTCTTTTGGCTTCAGTTATTATTTTTGTGGGCAGATGTGTGCACTTTCGGCAGTTTTTCGTAGTTTTCGCGTCCAAAATGTGGTTTATGGGAAATTGGTAAAAATAATTCGTTTAAATAATCATATTTTTCAATTCTTACAGATCCTCCGGATGATACCAAAGAAATTTCTTTCACGAGGGGGGGAATTTTCGAATTCGTGAAAACAGTGTTAAATGGGAACATCAACGTGCTCAGTGAAATTATTGAAGCACAGGTTTCAAAAAAACAGGAGCATCCATACATTTTGACGCCAAATCAAAATGATGCCCTGAAAACATTAGTATCCGAATTCAGGAACAGGTGGAAACGAGCGAACAGGATAGAAAACAGATTCTACGCAAAATTCGAAATCTGGCTCAACTTTCCTATACTTTTCACAACTGAACATGAAGGTTCAACGACTTCCACGGAAAACACAACGGGGCCCAAGCATCCTTCGACAAGTTGGGATGATTTGAGTGACGTCAAAACGGAGGAAGACAGAAAAGATTCGTGAACAATGCAGCGTCCAAGAACTTGCCTACGCTACACACATAAGTCTCCGGGCTTCTGGAAATTAAGAGGCTTCGAAGGTAATTAGGGATGTATCGAAGGCAGTCTTCTGCGGACCACGTTCCAGAAAGAGTATTGACAGGCAACGAAGTATTATCATTTGTTGTAGAAGGTGGACTGACGAAGAGCGTATATCAATTAATAGGTTCTACATCCGCTATGATAAATTGTAGAGGATGGCCGCCATATTCGAAGCTAAGAAAAAGTGTTACCCTGATAAGTCCGGAATTTCTATAACTGAAAGTGCAGCCACAGTTTGATTTCAAGCATTGTTAAATTATACAGCTGAACGATTGTTATTAGCATAATCGGACGTTTAGAAGTCTTTAGATTATTAGAAGTCTTCCTGAAAAAAAACTTGCTGGTTTAGAATTGATGTGCAAGTGGGGTGCGATGGCACTTCTGCACTGTAAAAAAATAAGCGTGTTGTCGGTGTGTTGAAGCAACACACAACACGCCTACAACGTGTGTAGGACCTGGTTAACGCGTTGAAACAACGTGTTTTACTTATTTTACCGTGTTGAAACAATACGCTCTATACCATTCTTGGTAACAACACGTTTTAAATATGTTGCTGTAGAACACGCATAATGTAACACACATGAAGCGTGTCGATTCAAGCCATTTTCTCCCAAACAACACACTTAGTGTAGGTACACGCGACTCGAAGCGTCGTGAAACAACTCACTTGCACACGTGTACCACAAACAACACGCGTCCAGTGAGTTGATATGACAATATGGCGACTTTATAACCTCGCTACGTTATGCACGGACTTGCGAAACAGATTTCAATTGCGAATTGTGTCATTTTAAAAGTGAAACACATAAGTTTTTGCTCGTCGAGCAGACCTACACGAATGAAGAAAATAATGTGCTCTGTGAAACCATGGTAAGTGCAACACTGAGTTTATTGACGTATATATAAAATAAGTTTTTGATAAAGTGTCACTGCGAAGAAATTTTTTTATTTTGTGCGGATCAATATTTTATCCAGAGTGAAGAAATATCCTTCGTAGGGGCAAGGGGCAAATTTAATTCTATGCGTACCAAGTTTTCTGTTCAGTGGGAAGAAAATGTTCTGCACGGAGTGGAGGAAATTCGTTGTTCCGGGCAAAGGCAATTTTTTATTCTGTGCGGACCAACTTTTCTGTCCGGAGTGGAGTAAATTTCTTGGTGGGGGCAAAGGAAATTCTTTATTGTGTGCGGACCAATTTTTCTGTCCAGGGCAGGAAAAATTGTCTATCCGGAGAGAAAGAAATACCTTGTTCGGGGCAAACGAATTTTTTTCTTCTGTGCGAACCAATTTTTCTATCTAGTGCGAAGAAAGTTTTCTGTCCGGAATACAGGAATTTGCTTGTACAGGGCAAACGAAATTTTTTATTCTGTGCGGAACAATTTTTCTATCTTGCGCCAAGAAAGTTTTCTGTCCGGAATGGAGGAAATTGCATGTGCGGAGCAAAGGATTTTATTTTTTCTGTGCGGTGAAAATTTTTCTGTCGAGGGCAACGAAAATTGTCTGTTCGGAGTGAGAGAAATTTCTTGTTCAAGGCACAGAAAATTCTTTATTCTGTGCGGACCAGTTTTTCTGTCGACTGCGAAGAAAATTGTCTGTTTGGAGTGAAGAAAATTGCTTGTACGGGGCAAAGGATTTTTTTTTCTGTGCGGACAAATTTTTCTGTCGAGGGCAAAGAAAATTGCCTGTACGGAGTGAGAGAAATTTCTTGTTCGGGGCAAAGAACATTATTTATTCTGTGCGGACCAAGTTTTCTGTCCAGTGCGAAGAAAGTTTTCTGTTTTGAGTGAAGAAAAGTGCTTGTACGGAGCAAAGGAATTTTTTTTTCTGTGCGAACAAATTTTTCTGTTGAGGGCAACGAAAAGTATCTGTTCGGCGTGAAGGAAATTTCTGTCCAGAGATTCCCGTTCAGGGATCTGCTCGAGGAGCACACTGTTCTGTAAAGGAGATTCCTTGTTCGGGGAAAATGTTCTGTTCTCTAAAAATTGAAAGTTTCTCTTGGGTACAAATTCTCCTCGCTGCATTTTCTAATTGCTGTGCAGAAAACTTTTTATTCAGTGCTTTGAAGATTTTCTGATCCGTTCGAATGGCGATTCTCTTCCCAACGAATTTCTCGATTCACTATATCAAAATACAGACAGCCAAATGTTTTTATACTTCTTTAATAATTTATACTTTTTCAGGTTGTGGAACAACCAGCAACGAGTACGGATGCGAAAAAAGGACAGCATAAGAAACTCAAAACGTCCCACGTTACATCCATGTCGAATCCACCAGGGACCATACGAAATCCCATGCTATTGCCAAAGCTGACAGATCAATCGGAAAAGATGTTGGGCACTGTCGGGGGAAGTCGTCGACTGTCATGGGAAGCTATTTCGCGTCGGATACTGTATATCCTCCCGCGTTATTACATTTTTTTCCTTCATGTTTTTATTCGGCCATTAAGGCAGGATATATATTTAGGCGGGAAAAAATTAACCAATTTTAAGCGATTTTTTAAACTAAGAAATAATTATTTTACATTTATCAAACTGTAGGTATTCTTTAATAGTATATTAAAGTACACAATACGACTTTTTTAAATTAATTTATCATCAAAGGGCAGTTGCGAATCGGCGTCCAGTCTAGCTTTTGGAAACTTTGATTTGCAAAAATATTCAAAAAAAATGTCAGTTAGAACATGTATAGTTTATATTTGACAGTAATTCAAATGAAGAAAAATCAAATTTAAGAGAATGGCACGCATTTACAAAAAAAATTAACATTTCACGCAAAATTTCTGTAAAAATTACATTGAAAAAGTCGTTTTTCAAATGATGATTCAAAAAAAATTCTCGTCAAGTAGAAGGTAGCAATATTATCAATATTTCTACCAAGTTTCAACTCAATCGGCTTTATAGTTTTTGAGTAATCCTGGACGCCAATTCCGAAAATGCAGTTATGGGAAAAAGGGGTTTGAAGTTTACGCCCGCTCCGAATCCGAGCCGTGAGGCACAGCGTTGGCGGGCTATAACGTTTAAAGTTTTTCGATATTCACTTTGATACTTCTGGAAATTATTCTACATAAAAGACCTGTCGTTTACAGAAAAAAAAGATATCGATTTTTTATCGTTGTAAATGTATATCCCGCCTTAAGGGTGTTTTAGTTTTACATAATGGAACATGAACAGTTGATTTGTACGTTGATATTGTAAAAGAAAAATAAATACTTTGATTCAAGAATTTGATTTTCGTATGTATTCAATATTGCAGATAATACGCCGACTCAGCTACACTGACACATGCGCGCACGTACGTATATATTACACACACACACGCGCGCGCACATATATGTATATATATATACACACCTATGCAGGAGAGTAATAAAGACATTTCACATTTTATGTGTGTTTGGGTGTACGAACACACACACATATATATATATATATACATAAAATATAAAATGTCTTCATTACGCTTCTCCTTCAATGTAACCATGCATTCCGTTTCTTGATGAAAAACCACAAGTATAGCCGATAGCACAATGGTTAGCGTACGTATATTAGGTATAGAAGTAACTAGGTTCGGTAGGTTCGAAACCAGGTATGGACAATAAAATTTATTCGCAGGAATTAATTTCAGGATGACTGGAAATCATCAAGTATGGTCGTAAACCATCGGAATAAACCACCAGTAACGGGGAAACCTTATTTATTTATTTTTAAACGTATGCCTACGTGACGTCTTGTACACTGTAAAAACAAATGCGTTGTTTCAAGACGTTTCACGTGTGTAATCGTGTCGCCGTTTTCAACACGGCAACTCATGTGTTGATGTCGAACGACACATTTTACGCGTGTTCTGTCAATACGCTTCAAGCGTGTTTTAGCAATTTCAAAGCGTGTTGTTTCGATACACTTTAGGCGTGTAAACGCTTGTCGCCAATTTCAACATGTTCAAAATGTGTTGCTAGCTAAATCAACACACTTTTTGATGTGTACTTGTGGACGCTTGGGCATAACGTACAAGACGTCACGTAGGCATATGTTTAAAAATAAATAAAAAAGGTTTCTCCGTTACTGGTGGTTTATTCCGATGGTTTACTACCATACTTGATGAGTTCCAGTCGTCCCGAAATCAATTCCTGCGAATAAATTTTATTGCCCATACCCGGTTTCGAACCTACCTAACCTAGTTACATCTGTACCTAATACGTACACTAACCATTGTGCTATCGGCTATACTTGCGGTTTTTCATCAAGAAACGGAATACATGGTTACATCGAACGAGAAGAGTAATGAAGACATTTCACATTTTATGTGTGTGTGTCTACACCCAACACACATAAAAAGTAAAATGTGAACAGAAATTTCCTTCACCCTGAACAGGCAATTTTCTTTGCACTGGACAGAAAAATTCGTCCGCAAAGAATAAAGAATTTTCTTTGCCCCGAACAAGAAATTTCTCTCACTTTGAACATACAATTTTCTTTGCCCTCGACAAAAAAATTTGTCCGCACAGAAAAAAAAATTCCTTTGCCCCGTACAAGCACTATTCTTCACTCCGAACAGAAAACTTTCTTCGCACTGGACAGAAAACTTGGTCCGCACAGAATAAAGAATTTGCTTTGCCCTCTACAAGCAATTTCTTTCACTCCGAACAAACAATTTTCTTCGCACTGGACAGAAAAATTAGTCCGTACAGAATAAAGAATTTTCTGTGCCTCGAACAACAAATTTCTCTCACGCCGAACTGACAATTGCCTTTGACCCGAACAAGAAATTTCTTTCACTCCGAACAGACAAATTTCTTTGCCCGCAACAGAAAAATTTGTCCGCACGGAAAAAAAAATTCCTTTGCCCCGTACAAGCAATTTCCTCCATTCCGGACAGAAAACTTTCCTCGCACTGGATAGAAAAATTGGTCCGCACTGAATAAAAAATTTCGGTTGCCCCGTACTAGCAATTTCCTCCACTCCGGACAGAAAACTTTCTTTGCACTAGACAGAAAAAGTGGTCCGCACAGAATAAAAAATTTCGTTTGCCCCGAGCAAGGAATTTTTTTCACTCCGGACGGAGAATTTTCTTTGCCCTGGACAGAAACATTGGTCTGCACAAAATAAAGAATTTCCTTTGCCCCGAACAAGAAATTTACTCGACTTCGGACAGAAAAGTTGGTCCGCACAGAATACAAAATTTCCTTTGCCCCGAACAACTAATTTCCTCCACTCCGCACAGAAAATTTCTTCCCACTGAATAGAAAACTTGGTACGCATAGAATTAAATTTGCCCCCTAGAAGCATCTTTCTTCACTCTGGACAGAAACTTTTCTTTACAACGAACAAAATATTGATCCGCACAAAATAAAAAAAATTCTTCGCAGTGACACTTTACCAAAAAATTATTTTATATATACGTCAATAAACTGAGTGTTGCAATTACCATGGTTTCACAGAGCACATCATTTTCTTTATTCATGTAGGTGTGCACGACGAGCGAAAACTTATGTGTTTCGCTTTCAAAATAACACAATTCGCAATAGAAAAATTCTTTCGCAAGTTCGTGCATAACGTAGCGAGGTTATAAGGCCGCCATATTGTCATATCAACTCACTGGACGCGTGTTGTTTGTGGTACACGCGTGCAAGTGAGTTGTTTCACGACGCTTTGTGTCGTTCGAGTCGCGTGTACCTACCCTAAGTGTGTTGTTTGAAAGAAAATGCCTTGATTCGACACGCTTCATGTGTGTTACATTAAGCGTGTTCTACAGCAACATATTTAAAACGTGTTGTTGCCAAGAATGGTGTAGAGCGTATTGTTTCAACACGGTAAAATAAGTAAAACACGTTGTTTCAACGCGTTATTCAGGTCCTACACACGCTGTAGGCGTGTTATGTGTTGCTTCAACACACTGACAACACGCTTATTTTTTACAGTGTACGTTATTCGCAAGCGTCCACAAGTACACATAAAAAGTGTGTTGATTTAGCCTTCAACACATTTTAGACATGTTGAAATTGGCGACAAGCGTTTACACGCCTAAAGTGTATCGAAAAAACACGCTATGAACTTGCTAAAACACGCTTGAAGCGTATTGAAACAACACGCGTAAAATGTGTCGTTAAGACATTAACACATGAGTTGCCGTGTTGAAAACGGCGACACGATTACACACGTGAAACGTCTCGAATCAACGCGTTTGTTTTTACAGTGAAACCATACTTTACGGAAGAAATATTAACATCCATTTCAAACTTGTGTTGACAATGATAGATGGTGAAATTTGTAATTCGATTACGAATACATCGTCAAGTATGCGTTGCTTTGTAGCGCTACGTCTAAAGATTTCAATGATATCGATAAGACGTTGCAAAGACCGATCAATGAAGATTACTTCAAATTCGGAATATTGTCGTTGCATGCTTGGATATGGTTTTTCGCAAGTTGCTTGCATGTATCTTACAAATTAGACATAAAAAAGTGGCAAGCGCGCAAAGGGGATAAAGAAGGACTTGAGAGAAGAAAAAAAATATACAACAAGGTTTTCGTAACAAATTAGGGCTTATTGTTGATCAACCACAACAAGGCTACGGAACTTCAAATGACGGAAATACAGCTCAGCTGTTTTTCGAAAATTCTGAAATCTCTGCTTCTATAACGGGATTTGACGAGGAATTGATAAAGCGATTTCATGTGATATTGCAGGTGATTTCTTGTGGGTTCGAAATCAATATACCAACGTTTCGCGTCTACACCGAAATTACTGCAAGAAAATTTGTTGACCTATATGGGCGGTATTACATGCCAACAACAGTGCACTAAATTCTGATACACAGTCCTGAAATGATTGATTCTTAGATATTGCCTATCGGACTAATATCCGCAGAAGCTCAGGAAGCGTATAACAAATATTATACAAAATTCCGGCGAGATTTTTCACGAAAATGTGACCGAGCTAAAACCATGGAAGACGTTTTTGGCAGACTTTTGATAACGTCAGATCCACTAATATCTAGTTTGCGTAAAGTTCCTCCGACAAAACTGAAATCATTGACCACAGATGCGGTTGAACTATTGATTTCACCTTTAGTTGCGGAATCAAGTCAGATTCCTTCGATTGATACGGAGAGCGATGAATCTGAAGATGTCAATGATTTTGCACCGCATGCATTAGATAGCGAGTAAGACGTTGTAGTAGTAGTAGTAGTAGTAGTAGTAGTAGTAGTAGTAGTAGTAGTAGTAGTAGTAGTAGTAGACATTGTAAGATTATATGATAATAAATTTTCAGTATCATTATAACAGGGATTAATTATTTTATCCTAAACCTCTTCTTCCCAAATCTTCACAGCCTTGGAAACTCCTAAAAGATGAATTTCGTGCAAATGAAATCGACTCTCCAAAAAGTAGGCGTTCATATTGAGTCCAGCATTGTGTTTTTCTAAATTTTCGCTTCAGGATCGTATTCAGCGACCCCAAAAACGCCCCAGCACAGACTTTCACCCGAATCAAACAGGATTTTAAAGACATTTTTTATTGTTTCGCATCCGCCATTTTGTTTTTTTTTAATTTTTACTTCGGATTCGTATTCAGCCACCCCGAAAACCCCCGAGTACAGACTCTCACCAGAATTCGGAATTATGTCCGCTTTTTCGGGATTTCGGACCACGGTGCGTCGCTCCGGCCGGGTATACAAGGCGGCGCGCGAGGCTTAGCTACGGAAACGGTTACGAAAGCACTTACCCCGCACGGACCACTGAGAAGGTGCCCGGCAACCTTCCACCCTCTTCCAGAACTACGTGAGTACCGCATGACGTTTATCTTGCTTGCTCCTGTTCTTTCTGGAAATTTTTCTGCCGCTGCTTGCCTGCGGGCGTTTTTGTTTCAGAATAGTAGCATGCGCCTCTATGCTAAAGCCTGTCATCAATAATGCTACTAGCCAATCTTTTCGTTTGAGATGCAATTTAAAAAACAAAAATTGACGTTTTTCTAACCTCACTTTTGGATGTCACTAGGACCCCACTCGGTTTTTCGAGACGCTACAATCAATTTTCTGGACAGTGGCGCCCCATCCCTCGGAGGTCGGATGCGTTTTCGTCCTATTTTACCAACATATCGATCGAACGATCTTGAGACTCAAGTCCGGCAACACCCCGCCGCGCCTAAATGGCGCATGGCGGCAAGATTCGATTGAGTGCGGGAGGTTTTTCACCGGTCAGTAACAGAAGCATGACTGTTTCACTACGTGGTCACTGTGAGCTCGATCTTAGCGATGGCGAATCGCTGCATGAGGAACTGACTGCTTTTTCCGGTTGCACTCCACCGTACACCGAAAGTGACATTGAACTTCTAAAGTCCACGCTGAAGAGCGGTCAAGCGTCTCTCACCAGCGAACTGTTTTCAAGTAAGACTAGTACGGAGAGAAGGCAAAAGACGATGGAGGTTCTCCACGAGCACATGGATGCTTTTCAAGCCATGGCTGCGTCGTATCTTCAATCGATCACCGCGCTGAAAATGATTGAGACTCTTAAGGGCTCGGTCAAGCAGGAAATCCAGGTATCTATTCACACAGTAGTTGACGCTGCGTTTACAAAACTTGACGAAGGAAATCAGGTGCGTTTTTAAAGCTTGCGTTCCGATGCAAATGTCGCGTCCACAGGAGTGGCAAAGGATCGTGTGAAAGTCGCGTACGGCCATTCGATTTCACTACCGAATGTCAAAAAATATATATAGGTCCGCTAGCGAGTAAGGCCGAATGTTTTACTGATTCTGAAGCGACGAAAGCCGCTGTCCTCAGGGCGACCTGCCGACGCAAATCTGGAAGTTGCGAACGTCAAAAAAGCTAAAGACAAGGGTATCCGGCTTGAGGTAGACTCGGTCGATCTACAAAAGCTTAAATCATTAACTACGCTAAAAAAGGCAGGCCTGGATGTTAGGAAGGATCATGGCTTACGGCCAAGAATGCTCGTTCGCTATGGACCGTGTGACCTCACACAGGAAGAATTTATTCAGCAGGTTATCGAAACCATTACATTGGATGAAGTCGAGGGTTCGATTAACCCTTTGAAGCATTGTGACATACTAGTATGTCACCTATTTCCTCTCTGTTTTTCTTGAATAACATTTTTTTTAGCGCATGACGACGAATGTAAATGTATATTTAGGATGTTAGGAGATAAATTATTACTACAATATCACCATTAAGCGCTTATGTTGCACTTAGTGGATGTTGACCATCACTACCGTACAAAAAAACACGTTTTTTAGACAATAAATGTAATTGTGCCTAATCTAGCAGGTAAACCATCCACAAAAAATGAATTCAGAGACGTTTTTTGGGTCGCTGATTACGAATTCGAGCTCAAAATCCAGAAATTCAAATTGGCGAATCCAATATGGCGGACCAAATCCGGAGATTTTAGTGGAATTACTAAAACATCGGAGTTACTCAATATGTTGATTCTGTTATACTGAATTTCTGATAGAATTACGCTTTTAGCATTGGCTGCAGCTAACGGCGAGGACGTAGCAAGTTTCTAGCTCCATATTTTTTAAATTTTGTTTCTACTTTTTTTTTGTTTTTTTTTGCTTTTTTATTTTATATATTTTATATATTATATATTAGTATAATATATTATAAAAATATATTTACATATTAATTATAATATATAAATAATTTGATATATTATTATAACCCAAACAAACAATTTTTGCATTTGTGGTCCGCCATATTGGATCTGCCATCTTGAATTTTCAAATTTTGAGTGCAGATTTCTAATCAGCGACCCCGAAAATCCCCGAGTACAAAGTTTTGAGCTGGTTGAACGTAAGGAAAAATGTATGCTTCAAAGGGTTAAGGCCGTCTACTCCTTTGCGCCAAAAAACGGTCGTATCACTCGAAATTTAGTCATTGAGGTTACGTCCAAGGTCCTAAAGATTCTGCTCCCCCGGGGTCGTATATTCGCAAACTGAAATTCTTTCCCGGTAGAAGATTATGTGAAAATTCTTCAATGTTATAAGTGCCTCGGTTTCGGGCAGTGCGCAGGTAATCATGAGATGAGAACCTGTAGAAATAGAGAAAATGCACCGTGTTGTATAAATTGTAGGTTAGCAAAACAAAACGACAATCACTCGGTCATGGATGGCAGAAAGTGCCCAACATTAAAACGGCGTATAGAGGAAAAGGTCAGCCAAATAGAATACACATAATGTCGAAAAATAACTGCAACCCCAGGACGGCTCACGTAAATTGCCAGTCACCGCTGGCCAAGGATCATTTGGAAAATTTTAAGTATTATTTTTCTCACTCTCCAAGTCATATCGTTTGCGTCTCGGAAACCTGACTCACGCCTTCGATACCTGACAGCATGGTTTGCATGAGGGATTACAATATTTTCCGATGCGACAGAGTTGACCGTGCGGGTCGCGGTGTCGCCATGTACGTTCACGCCTCTTTTAGCGCAAAGTTAATTCGGTCTTCGTCCGGTTTGTCTCTAAACGGACCAGAATTTATATTTCTTGAGTTATCTAATTTCGAAGTCCCTAAGATCCGCATTGCTGTAGTCTACAGAGCACCAACAACCAAGTGCTTCCCTCTGTTCACTGATTTGTGTAATATGTAGTTTCCGTCGTACAATAATCTGATAGTTATGGGTGACCTGAATATTCATATTAATGAAACTAGTCACGAAAGCAGGTTCTTGACTCACTTTGTTACGGTGAATGATTTATTCTTAGTGCCGTTTAATGCCACCATCATACCGGTACGACAGATACCCAAATTGACCATTGCATCACTGACTCAGAAGATAAAATAATTGATTTTGGACAAGAACCCGTTTATCTCTCTGGCCATGATTGCATCTGGGTAACGTAGCATAGCCAAGATATCCAGTAGAGAGGTCCTCAAGAGAAACTTCAGCCATTTTAATGAGCAGGCTTTTCTGTCCGATTTAAGCGACTCAGACTGGTCTCCACTCTTTGAGTCTCAATCAATAGATTTCAAAGTGTCTTTTCTTAATACTGCCCTTATGGATTGTCTCGACGAGCACGCTCCGCTACAGCGCTATGTACATAAGCGCGCCACCTCCCCTGGGTAAACTGACGATATTAAACTCATGATGCGAGAGCGCGACAAAACCTGGAAGCGATTCGTCCAATGTCGGAAAAAACTAACGATGCGAGGTCGATGTCTCCGATTTCGATGAAATTTGGCATGCTTGTAGAATGGGTAAAAATAGGCGACACATATTTTTTTATATCGGCGGAACCCGATTTTTAAGGGTCGAGGAACCCTTAACCCTCGAAAATTGAGGTGTTTTTCGTCTTTCGTCGATAACGTTTTAACGGTACGAGATATGAAAAAACTTCGAATTGCAACAATGTTTATTTTTCGTGTACTGTACACTGGAAATGAGAACGATGCAGATAGCAACAAATTTCATATTGTTTATTGCAAAAATGCAATTTTTTCAACCGTATCTCCGAGAATTTTCAATCGATTGGGATGTAAATTTGCATACATGTAGAGAATGGAAAAGTGCGGATACGGATTTGTTCTTTTTCCGATATCTCAGAATTAAGGGGTTGAAACTGCCCTTCGATTTTTTTGCCGAGAGCATCGTATAATCAGCTAGCCTTTTGGCATTTCGATCTAAATTCACGTCAATATATGTTCGTGATATGACGCAATTGCATATTTGTAACATTCCAGCTCCCCCCTAACGGCCCCCCTCTCGAAAGGCAAACGTTCAAAGTTCTTACCGTGCGGCATGGACGATTGCAAAGAAAGTACAATCAGTCAAAATAGTCGATACACATTTTCTCGTTTTAGGAATAAAAATAAAGTTCGAATAAAAAAAATGTTGTATTCTTCGACTACTAGACGTTCATGATGATAATGATGAGTACAGCAACAAATGGCGTGTTGTTTATTGCAATAATTCGTGAATTACTTGTGAAAAATCACTCTTCAGTTTCGCACTCATATGGGCAGAGGCAAGGCTCGCAATCACGGACTGACTTCGTGCTTCGGAAAGAAACTGGATTACAATTGTATATTTACGAAGAATTTCCACTCCGCTCACTGCATCGAAGGCATTATCTGCAGAGATGACAGCGTTTTTGGGTTGCCGCTGCAACTCATGAACAAAATGATGCAAACATTTTTATCAGCTTATAACGCAGTATAATTTGATCTTCATCTTTAACTTTAATTTCACAAACAGCAGAACCAATAAACGAAAGAAATAAATCTTCGCAAAGAGCGACTACGGTGCAAAGAGCGGCTCTCATGATAACCTAGAAATCGCCTTATTAAAGATTAATAGCAGTTCTGGTAATAGCATGTGTCGTCGTTATTTTTTTCGTGTGTATTTATCAATTGGGTTTCACGTCATATAAATTCACCAACGATCATTATTGCTGCAGTTACGACGGAGAAGCCAGCCATATACTTTGAGTTCGAAATACAAATAAAAATGTACGCTAATCCGGTCAATGTTATTCAACTTCTATCTATAGCGATAAGTGCTATGAATTTGCCTCGCACTCCAATCACCGAACAGAAAAAATAGTTCAGTAAGGATCTAGAAAACATGATCATTGAAGCGATGGATCAACCAATGAAAATGGAAGTCGAAACTGGTTTGGATTTTCTGTCACCAAATGAAATTCATGAAGCAGCCGCAATAGAAGACGACAGTTAATTCGATTGGCACGGACAACGATACCTAGAACCAAAAATTGATGAAATTGTATGTACCCAAGATACAAAAGAATTGAGTTACGAATGTAAGACAAGAGCTGTAGATTACTGGAGATCCAGGGCAAATGGAAATAGAAAGTTATCATTTGTTCAAACGAAATTCAAAAAGGTGAAATCAGAGCTGCAGTTGTGCCGGTGGGCCCATAGTATAAATAAGGGTGGCACCTACAAAGAAAAGTTAACAAAGATAG
Source organism: Ophion ellenae (assembly GCA_963210295.1). Lineage (NCBI taxonomy): Eukaryota > Metazoa > Arthropoda > Insecta > Hymenoptera > Ichneumonidae > Ophion > Ophion ellenae. Next base: position 16,988,214 of record OY723385.1, on the reverse strand, counting down.
CTCACTACACGCTAAACAATTTTAATGATGCTTTGGACAAAAGGCTATAAATGATATAGATCTTCGACGATGGGCCTTACGTGCACAAGAAATTGTAGAAATACCAGCCGTAAATTTCCAAGCATCCGCTTCTTGGCTAAGGACATTCAAAAACCAACATGGAATTGTGTCACGGAAGATCACTGAATATGTAACAAAACAACAATTATTAAACGCTGATATGCTTCAAAACAAAGCTATCGAATTTATAGAAATGGTGAAAGTCAACATAGCCAACGTTGGGGCTGAAAACACATTTAATTCTGATCAGAGTGGATTCAATTTAGAGCTACATACAGGCCGCACATTGGCGAAAGAAGGGCAGAACTCCGTTGAGACAGTCGTGCAATCGAAAACATCAACAACACACAGTTATACTATACAGCCTTTGGTTTCTGCGAGTGGCAAGCTTTTGGCACCTATGTTGATCGTTTTTAACGAACCTACTGGCAAATTTGGTCCTCGAGTGGAACAAACTATGTTCAGAGCCAAAAATATATTTGCATTGGCTTTGAAATCTGGAAAATTGACGACTAATAATTTCAAGCGATGGTTCCAAGAAGTACTTCTAGATTCTTGGAGCGGTTAATGTCCAACTGCATTTAAAGAAATCAAGATGCAAGGGAAATATATTAAAGTTTTAACCATTCCAGCAGGTAAATATATTGCACCAGTTTCATTAGTTCTGTAGACAATTAGTCTATATGATAATTAGTAATTCCTGCAGGTATGACTGGAATGATACAGCCCCTCGATGTTTATGGCTTCCGTGTATGGAAAAACTTTGTCAAACGCTTTTCTGACGCAGTAATATTATACAATTACGACGTCAATCTGCATTTGAGAGACAATATTGTTAAATTACAATCTCTTACACACAACCAGTTTTCTTCTCCACGGTTTACAAATCTTTTCAAATATGCGTGGTGCAAAAGCGGGTACGAAGAAGAAAGACCACTAAACTTCGAAAATCCGGTAGAATTTTGCTTTTCACAAAATGTACCGACATGCGATATATGCGGCGAAGCAGCTATTATCACTTCTGCGTGGTGTAAGGAATCTCTTTGTTTCGAACACTTTTATCATGACTATCATTATTGTAATAAGTATAATCCATAAAAACATAGAGTTGAAACGTTTCCTAAATGAGTAAGCATGAGAACACTTTTCCGATTGGGTTGTAATCTTCAAAGGCAGTACGTGGCGGGGGAGAACTTCTTCGTAAATATACGATTGTAATCCAGTTGCTTCCCGAAGCACGAAGTCAGTCCGTGATTGCGATCCTTGCCTCTGCCCATATCAGTGGAAAACTGAAGAGTGATTTTTCACAAGTAATTCACGAATTATTGCAATAAACAACACTCCATTTATTGCTGTACTCATCATTATGTCTATCATGAACGTCTAGTAGACGAAGAATACAACATTTGTTCCTTTCGAACTTTATTTTTATTTCGGCCCGTTCACAAGCTATAGACAGAACGAAGTTTTTAAGGGTGCGTTGACCCCTTAAGAGTGTCGTTCCGCGAAAACGAGAAAATGTGTATCGACTATTTTGACTGATTATACTTTCTTTGTAACTCATTTTTATTTCTACAAATTTTCGTCCATGCCGCACGGTAAGAACTTTGAATGTTTGCCTTTCGAGAGGGGGACCGTTGGGGGGGGGGGGGTGGAATGTGACAAATATGCAATTGCGTCATAACACGAACATATATTTACGTGAATTCAGACTAAAATGCCAAAAGGCTAGTTGATTATATGATGCTCTCGGCAAAAAAATCGACGGGCAGTTTCAACCCCTTAATTGTGAGATATCGGAAAAAGAAAAAATCCGTATCCGTACTTTTCCATTCTCTACATGCATGCAAATTTACATCCCAATCGATTAAAAATTCTCGAAGATACGGTTGAAAAAATTGCATTTTTGCAATAAACAATATAAAATTTGTTGCTATCTCCATCGTTCTCATCTCCACTGTATAGTACACGAAAAAATAAACATTGTTGCAATTTGAAGTTTTTTCATATCTCGTACCGTTAAAACGTTATCGACGAAAAACGGAAAACACCCCAATTTTCGAGGGTGCTTTTCAACCCGTAAAAATCGGGTTCCGCATATATAAAAAGTACGTATCGCCTTTTTTTACCCATTCTACAAGCATGCCAAATTCCATCGAAATCGGAGACATCGACCTCGCAACGTTTCCTTAGTGTGGCCATATCTCTGGCATCTGATGCATTGTGCTATCGTCGTATTCTTCCTAGGAGGTTCGACTTCGGTTTTCGCGTTTAAAAGTACATCAATCTTGTAGATTCCTTTGTTGTTCTTCATGGGCTGTAAGTCCACGAAGGAAAGAGGCAACGGTACTTTCGTTTCCCATGTCAAATATTGGTTATATTATGCACCTGATGCCCGAGCTCTTCGATAGCATTTTTTATGTCGTCGAGAGGTGTTGATGGATGTAGTGATCTTAGGACCACCCTATATGCCCGGTTTTGCTTCAGCTGGTACGTATGGTATGATGCCGTTGCATCATTGAGTATATGTATAATGTTTTTGCATATTTCAGCGTCTTTGGCTGTAATCTTAATTTGGCCGTCGGTGTTCGATGTTTTGTATGTATAGTCACTCTTGTTGGCATCGCTTACAAGGCACTTCTCTAGCTCTTAATAGATTTAACGTCTGGAATAAATATAGGCGGTGGTTTCGGAATTCTCTGGCTCACCTCTGACGTGTTGTTATTGTCTATGATCATGTTTTGATAGCCATGATTTTCGATGTTGAGAGGTGCAAACCTGTTGTTACCCGAGACTTGATTACTTTCCTCATCGCCGATCTTAACTGCACTAGAATTTCTACGGCGTTTTTTACGTTGGACCACTTGCCACTTCGGTGACTCGGTACCGCTGTTGGACTTGTTCGAATTTCTCGATAAGACGACACGTATGTCGCTCATGCCCACAGCTGATGGGCTAGCGGTTGGAGTATAGAGTGTTGATTCTTGCAGAGTCCCTGTGTTTAAAGTGTAGCTTGCTCTCGGTGTATTCGATGCATTCGGCGCTGAATCCGACGGCCCGTTGGCTGAATTGCAGAGTCCCTGTGTTTAAAGTGTAGCTTGCTCTCGGTGTATTCGATGCATTCGGCGCTGAATCCGACGGCCCGTTGGCTGAATTGCCAGTTGCCATGGCGTTGACCCTATTATTGTCTCTCACATAATTAATATACATAAATTTCTTCACTATTGTTCCGTGTTCTAGCAGACACACTATAACGACGCAGGCACACACTTAGTCGTATGTTAATACAGTAGGCTTACTCGTAGACACGTCCTAATTCGACGGTGGTTCGAGTCAGACTGGGACTTTGACGCACATGTTAATTTTTCCATCATTTTCGTCCCTGCACCTTCGAAACCTGAAACAAAAAACAAATGCGACAACATTGATTATCTATTCAATATATACAGTACCTATATGCTAAAGATTAAAACGAGGAACACTAGCGCTCCCCGTCCTTACAGTACCGAAGAAAAGTTCCTCCGTCGCTCCACCGGTGCTTACCTGTAAAAAGTGAAAACTGATTAATATTATCACAACGCGTTTACCTAGTTGTTCAAATAAGTACGATACATAAAACAGTCAAACGACAAATAATTACACCAAAAAAACACTTACCGCTCACGTCGTCTGTCCTCGCACCAGAATTCTGGCCTCCGAAGAGCCTCCGTTGCGTCCTCGGCCTCCCTGTAAAAAGTTAAAATTCATTAATATTACTACAACACGTTAGCCTAAGTACTTAAACAAGTACTATTTATTAAAAAAAAACAGTTAAGTAACAAATTATTACACCTAAAATTAGTTACCGCTTATACGTTATCTCTCGTCGCGCCAGAATTGTGGCCTCCAACGAGGCTCCGTCGGTCATGCGGCGCCTACCTGTAAAAAGTTCAAATTAGTATTAATATCGTGTGCATTTCACCCGTTCGAACAACATCATTTAAGCATATAAATACATTAAGAAAACGGGTCAAAGACTGCGACTTACCAGGAGTGATAGCAGGTAACGTTCTCGCCACTGAAAGGGAAAGCAAAGAAAAACGTCAAAACCAATAAACCACCAGTAATTTTGTACACCTAATTGCTAGGTACATTTTCTTTTTTAAATGATTATTACTTACCCCGGTTACACGTTCCGAAGACAACATACATGCTGGGCATTCGCCATACGCCGTCCTATCAAAACATACTGTAAGCCTATGGGCTCGAGCGTCATCTGCACTTTACCTGCCAAAACGAGTTTTCAAACACGGCTCGACCCCAGTGCCACGACATGCGATCCACGATATAGTCCCATCGGAATGTACAGAAATTCGACCGTCTTCTATTCTTGGAGGCCAGCACGGCGATAATTTTTTATAGGTTCTTTGGGTTACCAGAAATATAACCTAAAGTTTCCCAAAAAATGGTGTTTTGCCACCACCAAAGATTGTTTAAAAAACTCGGCTTTTTGATCATATCTTTTTTGAAATTGGATTTATCGAAAAATGCTTCTTACAAAAGTTGTGCAAAATGATGTCACTTATAAAATGAGGCCTATACAAAAATCGCGTAGGATTGTTAGTTTAACAGCAAATCACTGGCGAAGGATTTTTTTTTAATTTTGCATGTACTTCGTTTATCAATGAACTTAGTGTTCCGAAACTCAATCAGTATCTAGAAAAAATGTATCCCCAAAAGATATCTTTAAACTTCATTGAGCTAGATCATATAGCAAGTCATACAGAAGGGCCACATGGGGAAAAAACATTTTCGTGATGGTCATTAACGTGTACTAGGTGCGCAACTAAGTTTCCGGGTTTCACACATGGATTGCGCTAGCGACACATGTAGTCGGCATACAGGTCTGAAATTGGGTGTCTTTATAGCTTGGACATCTGTTAAGAATACCCAGTCGTAATATAAACAAATATTGCAACACAACGACGTTTTTTCTAAGCTGAAAAATGTCAAAGTTTGTGCCAAATAAACAGCATTTGTGGAAATCATTGGTTTTCTGCTTCAGCCTAAAAAAACAGCAGCTGAAGCACGTCGGTTACTTGAGGAGGCCTACGGCGAACATATACCACCAAAAACAATGCGTGAAGATCAATCCAAGCGGTTCAAAAGTTGCGATTTTGTGACTGGGGACAAGGAGCGCACGGGAAGACCGCAAACATTTGCGGACGCCGGTCTGCAAGCGTTATTGGATGAAGATGAAACTCAAACAGAAGACTTGCCGAGGTATTAAATGAGGTATCAAATGTGACTCGGCAATGTATTTCGAAACGTTTGCACGCCATGGGAAAATTTCATAAAACAAGTGGGTACCGCATGGGTTGACTGAGAGACAAATGGAAAATCGAAGAGCCTCTTCCGAAATTTTGCTTTTGCGGCAGAACAGAAAGAGTTTCCTGGATCGAATTGTTACTGGCGATGAAAAATGGATATATTTCGAGAATCCCAAAAGCAGAAAATCGTGGCTTTCACTTGGCGAAGCGTCAACATCGACGGCACGGCCAAATCGCTTCGGAAAAAAGACAATGCTCTGCGTTTGGTGGGACCAGAAAGGAATCGTGTACTATGAGCTGCTGAGACCGGGCGAAACTGTCAATGGGCATCGCTACCGACAAAAACTAATCAATTTGAACCACGCATTGCCCGAAAAACGGCTAGAATGGGACACGAGACACGAACGTGTGATATTTCTGCACGACAACGCTCCGTGCCATCGTCCAGGACACCATAAAAACACTGAAATGGGATCTGCTACCGCACCCGCTGTATTCGCCAGACCTGGCCCCTTTAGACCATCACTTGTTCCGGTTGATGGTGCATGGCTTGGGTGGGCTACACTTGGCCAATTACGATGCAGTACAAAATTCTTTGGACAAATGATTTCAGTCCAAAGACGCGTCTTTTTATCGTCGCGGTATTTATGTATTGCCAGAGAGATGGCAAAAATGTGTAAATAGCGAGGGACAATACTTCGGATGAACCATTTTTTGTATTTGTCTTGAAATTTTCGATGTGTTCTTTGTCAAAAAAAACCCGGAAACTTAGTTGCGCACCTAGTACATCCAAAATCGAATGCGAAAAAGTGATCTTTTCAATCAAAAAGATTTTGTTTCGAACCTTTAAAATTGTTGCTTATAAACAAATTCACTCATGTACTTAAATTTGGAGGCTATACTTGAAACATTCTTTCAGATTCTTGTAGGGCTTTGTGATTCACGCGATTTCCAAAAAAAGTAACTTGATTCATTACAAGGGAAAATATAGTCATTTTTAGGTTTCTGCAATTTATTGCTGTCGTTATCAACATTTTCGCATCTTTCAAATTCGAGAGCATACCTAATACCTTTAGGCATAATATGCAATATGATGAAAACCCGTTGGAGTGTTTATCGCAATGCGCATAAAGATTGAAGCCGATCTGGCGCGCGCGAAAGGCGTCGTTGGTGCGACTGGGCGGCGTCGTGGGGGTATCACCTCTCCCGCCACGGCACCTCTCGCCGGGCTAAGTCAACTATTTCGATATCTGCTTTAAAAATGGTCGTAGGAAGACGTTTTTTTTATGCTGCGTATTTTTTTCTTGCTCATTCGAAGGTGCCCTTAAAAATCAGGATTTCTTAGTATTTACCCCAATAATCGTTGTATACCTGTAATTTTCATGGGAACGACCTACAAATGATCTAACATCGCAAAGGTGAGCGTATAGTATGTTAACTTCATTTAATTTACAGTATTTCTTATTATAATAAATACATCATTGTTATTAAACAACAACAAAAATACGCTAGTGAGTCAAATAAAGTAAAGGTGCTCATCTTTCCAATATAAGATCACTTTTTGCGCGTTCCCGTGAAAATGACAGGTAAATAACAAATATTCGGTTAAGATGGAGAAATCCTGATTTTTAATGGTATCTTCGAAGGCACGAGAAAAAAGAACGCAGAAGAAAAAAAAACATCTTCCTACGACCTTTGGCAGCGATCCGCAGCCGAGGTGGGAATACGCAATATTAGCCTTCGCACGCTCACACGCAATTCAAGTAGAGAGGGTTTGGAGTCAATAAGTACTGCTGAAGTGATAAACTGTGGGGTCCTGATCTCTACTTTCAATCTTAGGAAACACAGATTACAGCGGTACTTTTCGAATTTTCATGTTTTGCAAGTCGGGGTGATATTCCTTAAGGAAACGGAAGATTTAACGATTTTTTAAATTTCACGACGTTGGGGCACGAGGAAAGGCAAATTCTAAGAGGAGTCCAAAAGAAGTCTGATTTTTTGCACACTGTTCACCGTTTTGCACAAACAGTAGAATTCCGAGATTGCACATTGTGTTTAACCGCGTTTCGCGATAACAAGAACGGAATGATAAAATAAAAACTTGTAACCGCATTTTAGCCGAACACTCCAACTTTCCAATGCTCTATTTATGAACGTTGTGAGACCTTTTCTTTACCGGAGTTATGACTTTTCATAGTCGAAATATGCTATTTTTGCTTGACGGTCAATAACTCAGTAAAAAAACAACCGATTTCAAAGCGGAATGCGTGGTTCTTGAAAACGACAGAAACAGTTTTTCGAAAAAAAATTCGTTCCCCGTACATATCCTCAAATTTGTGCAATTTTCTTCAATTTCTGCTTTTTGTAGTTTAACGGGTAAAAATCCGATAAAAAAATAATAAATTCTTTTTTATCAACATTTATAAAAAGCACAATTCACGCTTTAAAATGCGTTTAAAAAATGTCCTACCGTTATTTTTTACTGAGATAGAGCTTGTAGAGATATGGTCGAAATTGTGGCAAAAAATAATCGATCATTTAATTGTTGCGCTTTGTGTATCTCAAAAAGTACGGATTGGAATAAAAAATGTTTCTAACATAAGTTGTTTCGGTTCAAGAGGGGAAAAATATGGCAATGGTAATTTGACCTTGGGTACAACCGCCAAGGTCGGGTAGAGGCCAACTGCGAAATTTTTAATTAGAAGCCACATTTTTCATTGAATATTCGTATAGCCTAGCTCGAGAGCTTTTCAAAACACTATGATTAAGTATTTTTTGATTGAGTATTTTTACAGTTATGAAACTTGGAAGTTACAACTTGATACGCCTTGGGTAATGCCGAGACCGGTAGTATTGTAACTTTCAAGTCTTGTAACTGAAAATGCACTCGATAAAAAAAATCTTTACCCTAGTGTTTGAAAAGCTCTGTAGGTAAGCTGCTACCAGAATGTACGATAAAAAATGCGGGTTCTAATGAAAATTTTTGCTGTTGACCTCCACCGGACCTTGGCGGTTATACCCTAGGTCAAATTGACATTGACATCCTCTTCCCCTCTTGAAACAAAACAAGTTTTATTTTAAACATTTTTCATTATAGTACGTACTTCTTGAGATGTGGGGCCTATGCACACGGCGTATTTTCGACGCACAGACGACGCGATAGAAACATGATACACACTTGACCAACATGTTGTTTGGGCTGAAAAACGCGCATTCCAGAAACGCGCGTTGTCTGCGCGTAAAAAAATACGCCGGGTGCACAAGCCCATAAGTTTGTAACACTGTCGGAAACACCCTGTATACAGCCGCGATATCGCAAGTCCCCGTGCGTTCTGTTATTTTTGTTACTCCTTCACTTCTTGCCACCACGTTTCATTCTTCCTCCACCATAGAGGAAGACACGCTGGGCGGTCTTGGTCTCGATCGAGGTGGCGTTGGTTATGAGGCAGTTAATGTGCGGCTATAATGTCGTTCTGATAAGTACGTGGGCGGATAAAATACAGTCTGGCTTTCCTGTTTTACAAAGTTTTGATGTGCGCAGACTCCATTACACATTCACCTCTATCGTACTCTTGTTTCTCACCTTCTAGACTTTTTTTTGCTTGTGGAAAAATCCTCGTCCTGGATGCTCATCACATTGATTCCTCGCCATCTTTATCGTTTCCTTGCGATGTAAACGCGTGGGATCGAATAATTTTGGCTTTCGGTTCATCTGGACACCGCTGCAAAATGGCTCCGAGGAGTTTGAATGTCCTTGCCAATGGTAAGTGACATGAAGTGGAAGTCAGATAGGAGCTTTATTACCGTCGGCTAAGCCGGTGATGCGCTCCCCTCGAGAGCTTTCTTGCTATAAATGATGGAGGTGTAATTAAATTTATCTTCCCGGCCTTGAAGACGTTAATGTCTTGTGGATTGGGAATGAAAACGACTCGAGTCGTTCTTGGTCCCTCGTGGAGAAAGCTTTGCTTTTGAGGATTTTGGCGGAAAGGTCGTAAGAATGCTCCACCAAAGGAGGGACATTTGGGAAGGAGAATTTATGTAAAGGGTTTTTTCCCACAGGTAAGAAAATTGATTTTGAGAGCGTTGGTTAGATTTCAGTGGAAGTTGGTGAAGAGCTCTCGATCTTAAGGAAATATTAATATTTGGAAAAATTGTTTCTTGCGGCGTGAACTTCACAATTTTTTAAATAAACGGTGAAATTTTTGTACGGAAGAAGAATAGAATTCTGTAGAATTGAATTTCATGAAAACTTATTACACCAGAACTCCGATTTGAAGGGGCTGTACCCTTTCAAACGAAAGTCTCTAGGGTGTAAATTGTCCCAACTTTTAGTAATCCCGACAATCGTTTTCAGATAAATAAAGGATTATGGTAGAAATGTATTGATTTAATTTTGTGAAAATCGGCCAATAAGCTCCGATTTCAAGGGGATGTGAATATTGAATGCCATATTTCCACGATGTGTTTCGTAAAAAGCGAGAGACTTGAATAATTTCCCGCTCATGCATAGATTATTGTAAAATAAATGTAATGGTTCAATTTGACGGCTATTGCTAAAAAAGTTTGGACTTTAAATGCGTTTAGATGTCAGGCCTTAGGTCACAGTAACTGGTATAGAATCATGTGCGAATTTGACAATTTTTTTTCGTATGAAAAAGTGATTCACTCATAAAATTAATTACACATCTATTTCATATGAATATCAAGCTGTTGGAAAAAATATATATATTTTTTTCGATGCACAAAATGGCCGACTACTAATATTTTCTTTTGTTATTTTTTTAAGCACTCCGTGGCGTGACATTTAGCATCCACAATTCTTTACCTAAAACAAAAAACAAAAATTCTCGTCAATCTACATTAGAATACCTAGAGAAGTACGCACGCAATTTAACAAATATCGTTTTATTCAAAAGTTGTAGGTATTTGAACTTACGAAATGAATTTTCAATGAAAAATTTCGTTATAACTCCTCATAAACTGCTCATAAAATGAAAAGTTTTCGATTAATCAGAAATTCCGTACGTACTTTGACTTTACTTACTGCGAAATGCAATTAGGGACATAACTTTTAAATTTGAAGTAAATCGAGTGAAAATTGTTGAAGTTATTTATCACGCCAATTGGAAAAAAGCTGTTTCGAGAAGTTTTGAGTAGTCGGCCATTTTGTACATAGAAAAAAATATATATTTTCTAACAGCTTGATATTCATACTAAACAGACGTGTAATTAATTTTATGAGTGAATCACTTTTTCATGCGAAAAAATTGTTAAATTCGCACATGATTTTATATCCGTTACTGTGGCCTAATGCCTTAAAAAATGCAATTGACAACGCAAAATAAATTGTTCAAGTTTCGGCACATCGCTGCCGAACTGCTAGGGCTCATAAAAATTAATCTCTCTGAAAAATAAATTTATCTGAATAAATTAAATCAAATAAATTCAGTGAATAAATTGGTAAAAACATGTTGCAATACAAAATAAAACAGTGCAAGTTTAAAACTCACGTATTGCTGCCGAATTAATTAACTTCCGTTTTTCCAAAGCTCACAAGAATAAATATCTCTAAAAAATAAATTAAGCGGATACATTATTTAGCTAATGAAATTAGCTAAGTGAATAAATTATATTAAAAAAACAGTGTTAAATTTTGGAATACAAAATAAAATGGTGCGTGTTCGAAACTTGGGCATAGCTTCCGAGTTAATTAATTTCCGCTCTCCCAAAGCTCACAAAACTAAATCCCCTAAAAAAAACATAAAAAGGTTCCTGCTCATGAATATGTTTTTTTAAATTTTCACATAAAGCTTTCTCTCCGCGGAAGCCAAAATTGAAAAGCACATGTACTCGTGTTTTGTACAAAAAAAACTTGCTCATACGGTCACTTTGTTCTTACTGTTGCAGTAAAGGCTTGTCGCATTGACTCCGAGCGGAACGTAGATTTTTCCGCATGTGGCGACTAAACAGCCCCCAAAAATGCTGTCCTTTTCGTTCGAGTTTGCAAAGACGCAAAAAATGTGCAATGTTCATCCGTAAGCGCCCTCGATGTGTGACCCTTCGGGCCACGTAGACGAATTAACGTGACCGTCGTGTGTCTGCGTACGTACATGCGTACGTGACCGGAAATAAAAATTTCACGCGAGCGGTTACAACCGAAAAATCATTACACTTGCTTTTTAACCGGAGTAGGTGCGCACTGGATGGCGTTGACGCCTCAAGAAATCGAAAGAAGTCACGGGAGTGGAAGGAAGTGTCAAGCGTCCGGGCGAAAAAGAGGGCGAAGGCAAAGTGGCCGGAAGTGATTTTCGTTACAGCGCAAATTCGCCAGTTTTACAGTAGACCGCGTGTACTGAATAACTTTCAATGCCCTCGCAACATGATTTTTCCTATCATTAGTCTCGTCGTATATAATGCACCGGGGGAACGATTCAATCGAGTCGAGCTGGCCCTTTAAGAAGGTGGTCCGAAAATGGACTGCATACTTTATTTTCGTACCCATACAGTCTATAAAATCGTATCTTCTTACTGTCTACATATATAATCTATATATGAAGAGATCTAGATATATCTCTTAGATATATCTACGATATAAGATTTTATTTAAGATTATCTTATCTCAGATTAGATAACCAAATGCTCCTCTTAGATAGATATATCTCTAGATTTATAGACCTAGATAGAGCCTATAGGTGGGTGTTTTCGACCACACGAATACGTCCGAAATGATTTGGTTTGCCTGGAAATTATTTAGTCAATTTATGTAATCATTTAGACAGAGAAATGAGGATACCAATGGAAGAATTTGATTATCTGGATTATGTAGAAAATATTCGTGTCGAAAGAATTATTTGAAAAAAAAACACCCGGACATTATCTGGATGAGTTCCATGAAATCGTGATCATTCCATAAAATGAGGATCGTTACTTGATTAAAGTTTTCATTCGATCAAATCATGATAATTTTTACTTGATTAAAATGTAGATAATTCGCAGATTACGGCCATCAATTGACTGGATCCCCTTTATTCTTCGGTTTTCCGAGGGTGGGTGGGTAAGAAAGAATGAAGCGATCGTGATCATTCCATAAAATGAGGATCGTTACTTGATTAAAGTTTTCATGTAATAAAATCAATATAATTTTTACTTGATTAAAGTTTTCATTCGATCAAATCATGATAATTTTTACTTGATTAAAATTTAGATAATTCGCAGATTACGGCCATAAATTGTCTGAATCCCCTTTATTCTTCAGTTTTCCGAGGGTGGGTGGGTAAGAAAGAATGAAGCGAATAAAGAGTAACAGTAGCTGATATGGTCATGACTTCCATACCATCGAACAACGGATTTCCTGCGTTTTTAAATACCTTCCCTTCCTTCCCTTCCCTTTTTCCTCGCGCTTATTTCTCTCTCTCTCTCTCTCTTTCTCTCTCTCTCTCTCTCCCTCTCTCTCTCTCTCTCTCTCTCTCTCTCTCTCTCTCTCTCTCTCTCTCTCTCTCTCTCTCTCTCTCTCTCTCTCTGCAGGACCTCTCTGGACGTGAGTACCTCTGCACGCTATCTCTGTCCGCTCTGTCTTCAATCAGAACATTCTCTGCCGATTCCTGCCTTCGGGCGTTCTTGTTGCAGGTGGGGCATAGCCCAAATGCTGCTTTTCATCTGAAACGCATCAGTTCATCCAGCTGGATCAACAGATATTCAGATAATCTGCAACGCTTCAGGAAATAGTACCGACATAACCTCAACTTTCACGGATTCGCCAAAATCTTGCTGGCCCTCGCCGAGGGATATCTCTCCGTGATATTCGTCGGAATCGTTCGGGCTCTATCGATTATCGACACCGACTGATTGAGGATCTGTTTTACCCTTCGCGGATATCCGTCCCAGTTGTCTTATCGATGTGCTTATCTATCACTGGTCAGTAACCACGAAATTGTCCCGCTCGCCTTCTTATCGGTCGGCAACTTATCATCGAGAGCTTCGGCAGAGCGCGGCGCCTGCCATGGGCCGCACGTGTTCGAAATGCGGCAACATCATTGCTGGAACCAATAATGATTGTATCACCTGCGGGCAGTCATTTCACCCGGGATGCGCTCGCAGCTATCTTTTGACCTCCTCCGTTCGCGATTGCTGTCTCCTTAACCTCTCGCCTTTATCCTCGTCACCGATTGCTAGCCAACCGTCTGTATCCCGAAGCACCTTGAGCCCTTATCGAAATTCCGCTACCGGAGATCGTGCACTCTCTCTATCCCCCTCTCCAGCCGCGCCGCAAATTACTGACAGCACTCTCGCGAAATTAGTTACCATGCACGAAAAAACCAATTCCACTATCGAAGCTTTTTTCGCTCTCAGGAGTAAACAAAAAATGAATTTTGCGCGAAGCTTGAGCAGATCCCACCCATGGCGGCATCCCTTACCGAACTTCAACAGCGCGTCGCTGAGCTCGAAATTGCTAACATCGCTCTGAAAGCTGAGGCCGCTGCGCGGCGACACGATCATCCTCCTTCGGTCATCACCACTCCTTCGCCGTCTTCGGGTGAGTTATTCATCACTGGAATGCCAATACGTGACGCCCAAAACTCAAACGACTTCATCATTAAAGTCTTCGAGGCACTGGGAGTGCCTGAGCTATCGCATCACATTCTCGCGGTAAGGAAACTTCCTACTTAATCTTCAGGCGCCGTAGGTGAATCGGTTGCCAAAGTCAAGTGCTCTTTTATTGTTATGCTGACTTCAACCTTCGTCAGAGACGTCCTCATCGACAAAAAACACGAAAAGCGCAAGCTTAAATGGTCCGCGGTCTTCAATGACTGTTCTACTGCTACGAAAAACTTTAACACTTTCGTAAATGAAATGCTGCTAGCCGATAAATTTAAATTGTTACGTCGCGCTAAAGCTAAGGCCGTGGGTGTGGGTTGCAAGTTCGTGTGGACCAGACGCGGCCGTATCTGTGCCAGGAAAGCGAAAGGTCAACCGCGCTTCGAAGTTTATTCAGAAAATGATATTGTGGGGCCCGATTGACTCGCCGCACCAGTGACCGGCCTCCAGAACCGTCGTACAGATATGTCGGCCCCTTCCTTATCTCAGTCACCATTAAAAATTGCCCAGTTCAATGCATGCTCCCTACTAGCTCACATCGATCAGGTACGGGTGTTTTTTTATGAGAATTACTATCATATTATTTCAATAGCGGAGACCTGGTTGCACTCTCACATAGACGACTCTCTTATTAACATCGATGGCTTTTTTGTTATTCTGAACGATAGAGAGCGTAAGGAAGGAGGTGGTGTCGCGGTTTTTATTCGAAATTCTCTCAAAGCCAAAGTTTTAGCCACGTCCCCATGCCAATTCCCCAACTCCTCGGAATTTATTTTATTGCAAGTATCCCTGAATGGTGCCGGTCCACTATTATTCGTGTTCATCTACAGGAGACCGCATGGGCTTCGCCTTGATAGGTTTTATTGAAGCCTATTTTTGCTTTTCTCACGCCTATAAAAATATTATGCTTGCTGGCGACTTGAATTGCAACCTGTTGCGCGAGTGTCACGAGTCCAATAATCTAAGAGATTTTGTTTTTACGTCGGCCTTAAATTTTGTAGACTCAGGAGCGTCTTTTCACACCGATTCATCCAGCTCGTGGCTCGATGTCATGGTGGTCGATGATCTCGCTAAAGTGGCTGCCCATTCTAAATCGGTTACTCCATTCATTAACGGACACGACATGCTTGATGTGGCGTACTCAATTGAATTGACTGAATCTGTCATTGGCCTTCATCGACTCAGTTGTTTAACAACCTTTTGCACCCGACCATATGCAGAATCCGTGTCTTCTTTCCTCAGTGAGATCAATCCCTCCCTCTCTAAATCGGCGATCGATATCGAAAATGAAAACTTTTCTCTTGCATCAGAGTCTGCCATGGACATCCACGCTCCATGGAGGACTTTTTCTGCGTCACGACCGCCCGCTCCGTGGCTGACCGATGAACTTCGATGCCACATTAGATCCAAGAACCGGTTATATCAAGCCGCGAAACGCACTAAAAGCCTACTGGGACTGGCGGAATTTCGACGCGCTAGAGACCAACTCACCCATAACATTCGAGCAGCTAAAAACGAATTCTTCAGATTACGACTCTCCCAGTTAACCGATCCCGCAGTCCTCTGGAATGAGCTAAGGAGATTTGGCCTAATCAAATCAGCAATGACGTCGCCACTTCACTTCTTCTCAGCTCAATTGCAAAACGCACACTACTCGTCGGTCTCCTCGTCACCTATTGTTCGGACCTGGGAGGACGTTATGCTGACTCTCTCGAATATCCCTAGCCGTACATCTAGCTTTTTGTTTTCACAAGTTGATAATATCACCATTCGGCGCCAAATCGATTCGCTAAAGTCGACTTCTCTTACCGCAACTTCCGATGGTATATCTGCTTTCAGTCTCCGAAACGCTGCTTTTGTTGTAGTCGACCATCTCACTTCTCTATTTAACTACTCGATTAGGCTAAGCTATTTCCCGTCTCGGTGAAAAAAAAAATTCATCCGGCCCCTATCCAAAACTAGGACTCCTCAGTCACCGTCGGATACCCGTCCGATCGCTAATCTGTCCGAGATATCCAAACTCTTTAAGCGTATTGTCAAAGACCAGATAGTTAATTTTATGGAAACCAACAAGCTACTTGACACTAGACAATCCGCGTACAGAGTTGGGTTCTCGACCCAAACTGCTTTGATCAGGATATGCGATAATGCACGGCGCGCTACTGACCTGGGCATGCTAACCGTGTTAGTCATGTACGACTTCAGTAAGGCGTTTGACAAAATGCCTCACCATATTCTCTTGTGCAAACTGAAGAAGCTGGGTTTCTCTGATTCAGCTCTTAAATGGATTCACTCTTACCTTACTGATCGGAGGCAGACTGTGGTTGACGAGCAAGGGCTTGCCACATCGTGGCTTCCAACAAATCTAGGCATCCCCCAGGGCTCAGTATTAGGCCCACTTCTTTCCTCCCTTTTCGTCAATGACATTTCTGAGTCCCTGAGGTTCTCGAATTATATGGTTTTTGCTGACGACACTCAAGTTTACCGTAGTTGCTTGCGGAATGAGCTGAATCAGACCCGGGCGTTAATTGGCGATGATGCCAGGGCTATCTCTGAGTACTCTAAGAGGAATGGGTTGTCACTAAGTTTGCCTAAGTCTAAAGTCCTTGTTCTGGGTAGCAGTGCTCGTGCGAGAACTCTGGCACTGGAGGAACTTCCACCTATCCTGGTTGATGGCTTTCCATTGCCGTATGTTTTGGAGCACCGAAACCTGGGCCTGACGATCACGTCAGCTCTCTCCTGGAAGCGCCATGTGGCCATCTTATCACGCGATGTTCACGGCATCCTCCACAAACTTAAACATCATCGGAACTCACTGCCTACGGATATCAGAGCTCAACTCATCAGAACACTAAACTTTCCGCGACTCGACTATTGTTCTAACGTTTTTTGCAACCTCCCCATCACGCTAAATACCAAACTCCAAAAGCTCATTAATTGCTGTATCCGTTTTGTTTTCAATTTACGGAAGGACGTGCATATAACGACATTTAGACGACGGCTCAAATGGCTTTCGGTGAAGAACAGACGCATATCCAAGACTTATTCATTAGAGTCCGACCGGACGCTCGCACCTCGCAGAGACTACGTCCTTCCACATTTGCCATCCCCTTCGCTCGGACGGCTATCTACTACTCCTCAGTCGCCGTGTCAGCTAGTCGCCTTTGGCACAGCCTTCCGTTGAGCGTAACGAGCTCTCTTTCACTTGAAATTTTCAAATCGCGACTCTTCAATCACCTGCTAGGTGGGGAGCTGGTGGGGGGAAGCGCCTGACGCTCGATCTTCAACCTTCAACTTTCGACTCTTGCTTTTGCTTTATGCGTCCTGCGTTTCGCGTATTTGCGTTTTGCGTTTTTGCTTTTCTGCTGTGCACGATTCGGCTGTGTATGATTTTGATTTTGCTTTGTATGATTTCACTTTGTATTATTTTGTATGATTCTGTATGATTTTGTATGACTTTGTATGATTTTATATGATTTTGTATGATTTTGCTTTGTATAACCACGCGCTGTTAACTCGCTTGTACATTTTGCTGGTACGACAGTTTGACCGAAGTTTATCCGTTTTCTTCTTGCTTTTGTATGATTTTTGTATGATTTCGCTTGTAGAATTGTATCATTTGCAAGATTAGTCAGTAAGTTTCCTAGATTTATCGTAGTTTATTTTCTCATGGTTATTTTTCTAACTCATTTTTAGTTTTTAATTTTGCTCATGCTTCATTATGTTTCATTTTTAATTTACTTGTTATCGCGAATTCATTATAACATTGTCTATCTTTACTATTATCCATATCTGCCCGAAAGTTGGTAACTGAGGCATAATAAACTCTATTAATCAATCTCTCTCTCTCTCTCTCTCCCTCCCTCCCTCTCTCTCTCTCTCTCTCTCTCTCTCTCTCTCTCTCTCTCTCCCTCTCTGTTTCACTTTTCCTCATGCTCGTGCTATATCCCAAACTGCTATAAAGGAATTCACGGGGGAAATTGACATCATGGCTCTTTCTCAGGGAATGCAACATTAAATCCGATGGCGGGAATTCCATCGTACGGAGTATTCGTTCTTTCAGTTTCTTTGGTCGTTTTGTCATCCTGAGAATGCACAAACATCTATCCCAATCTTTTGAGGAGGGAAAACTGTAAATTTAGCTGGGGGTCATCAAAGATGAGTACGGCTGTGAAAATGAATTTTACTCGAAAGAAAGAAATATCCCACGGCTGTATAATATTACTGACCTATCCATGACCTTTTTTCAGTTAGTGACTGCGAACAAAACATTAGATGACGACTAGATAAAAAAGGCGACTGTATATATATTTTTCGTGAATTTTTTGGCCATTATTTACATTATTGCACCCTCTTCGGTATTCTTCGTTGTTCATTAATTACGGTTATAATATTTGCGCTGTCAATATAAACTGGTCCACTGGGCCAGTTTTACTTGTGTAATTTCTGAATTTTTGTATAGTCTACATACGTTACAACACACAACGTTGGATTATTGAAAAATGGGCGAATTAACGAATGTAAATATCATTATCGGATCAATGACTTAATTTCGTTCGCATTAACATCGACAATCGCATAGAATTACATAACATCAAATTGTATTTGTTCGATCATTTATGAGGATTGAGGATTTGAGACCGACTTGAGGATTTTTTTTTCTTTCGCAACGTAATCTTTAGCTCAAGTTGCTTAGCCAGCCATGAGCCAATCGCTCGATGGAAATACACGTAGTGTAGTTATAACCTCACTTTGTCATTTGTGACCAAGACCAGATGGGCAGTGACTAGCCAAGGGGTACACAGCCGCAGTTAGCTAGTGTTGGCTAGGTCATGGCGAAATATCCACTTGAATTTTTTTTTTCATTTTCAACGCCGTCTGAAACTCCAGGTGGCTAGCTAGTCATGATTAATTTACTTCATAGAACTACACGTAGTTACATAACCTCTCTTTATCATTTGTGACCAAGATCGGCTGCACAGAGATTAGCCAAGGGGTGCATAGGCGCAGTTAGCTAGTGTTGGCTCGGTAATGGCGAGATATACACTTGCATTTTTTTTAAATTTGCAACGCTATCTGAAACTCACGTTAGCTAGCCAGCCATGAGTCATTCACTAGATGATAGTACGCGTAAGTCACATAACCTTACTGTGTCGTTCGTAACCGTAGTTGAATAGTCCAGTAAAGCCTAGTTACTAACAAGAAAAGGTGGCCCGATCGACCTCTCCGATTTCGATTAAATTTGGCATGCTTGTAGAATGGGTAAAAATAGGCCACACGTATTTTTTTTATATCTGCGCAACCCGATTTTTAAGGGGTGAAACTCACCCTCGAAAATAGGGGTATTTTCGTTTTTCGTCGATAACGTTATCGTCCTCATCTCCAATGTACACGAAAAAATAAACATTGTTACAATTTGAAATTTTTCATATTTCGTACCATTAAAATGTTATCGACGAAAACGCAAAAATTTTAGAGGGTGCGTTTCAACCCTTAGAAATCGGGTTTTGCAGATATGAAAAAATACGTATCTCCTGTTTTTACCCATTCTACAAGCATGCCAAATTTAATTGAAATCAGAAAGATCGACCTCGTAATCTTTCCTTATAAGTAGCATTTTTAATGTAACGTAGCGACATGTATAGTGAATATCGATTAGTCAGTGAACAGACAAGAACTCAATAATTAAACATTCAGAATATTTCTAACTCAGCGCGAGGCAGCGATTGTCAGTTTATTTAAGCTCGATTGAGCGAGCCAGTTACTAGGTCGTAACTCAAACGGGCTAGCACAACTTCTATTCGGGCGGTCACATTTTGGAAATATGACATTTCTGTGCTACGTTCCGGAAGCATTTTCCCAGTATGAGGTTTCTGAATTCTAACAACCTGTCCACAAGATTAAGCCCACAAATCGCCCGTCTTAAAAATAGTGGAACACCGGACCGCGAAAAGAAGCCGCGAATGCTTTCGCGCCTGCATATAATGCCTCTCTGTTGTTCAGCTCACCACCGATGTCTGTGCGCTCCATCCTCTTATTCACCCGCATTTATCGCCTTGCCCTCCAATTCCAGCTTATTCTACTTCCCAGCTCTTCGGATAGTCCACGTGTGCCACGTGCAACCAGCCCACAGCGGAGAACGGTACGTAGTGAGAGGGCTACAAGCCGAGGTAACGAAGAGGGACTCCTTCGTGTTCGCCAGCCATTCTTCTCTCTCGCTCTCATCGAGGGTGAAACAGCGGACAAACTCATCCCCGTGGCATCTTCTCGAGAACGGGTGAAAACCGGCGGTTCGGTGGTTCGGAAAGACAGCCGCAGAAACTTGGAAATTTATGAGTCCGGAGAGTGGTGTAGTGAGAGTTTCTCATCGCAATCTCGTGTAAGTCGTGCCTGAGTGCGTCGAGTTATCGAAGTATCTATGAACACTCGTTGGGGGTCGATGCCACGTCGTCTTCGAGCTAGCGAGACACTTCGGGGCAGCTGGCACACGCTTTGCCATTCCCTCTCTTCGATAAATTTATCAAAAGTCGCGACTTGATCCTACTGTCAAAACAATTCCAAACAATTCCTCGCAAACCCAAATGAACCCAAACGAACCTAGACAAACCCCAGCAAACACTAATACACCGAAACAAACCCGAAAAAAACCCAAAAAATCCTATGAAACACCAACACATTTGAGCAAACCGAAACAAACACTATCAGACGCCAACACATCTAAAAAAACCACCGTCGATTCGCCGAGACTTTTTCCTTTTTTTTTCGTCGGTTTGGCTGCGCGTATCGTTTTCGTGCCCTCGCGGGAATAGCCAAGTGTACACGGGACGCCCGAATATAAAGCTCCCCTGGTGTAAATAAAAGTAAATTAAACGTGGAAGTCCGAGACTGGGTTAGGAATAACCAATTATTGGCTCCCTGAAATTTGTGCCGATGGGTTTATTGCGGCAGTGACGAGCGCTGTAAAAAATGTTTGCATACTGCGTTCGAGGGAACTAAATCTGGTGGAAATCGATGAAGACTTGCGTTAGGACGGGTATTGTATTTTCAGGGTGAAATAAAGGGTTAGACGGTTCGACAAGGTAGACTTTTTTTGTAAAATATTGGTGTGATGTGTTAAGAATTAAATAGAAAAGTTTTGAAAAACAGCATTCGAAGTATTTATAATGGTATAGCCTGTCAAGGTGATTCGTCTTAAGGTTGGCATGCACCGTAGGTGTAGTTCGGCGAAACGACGCTTGCAGGCTGCTACTCTGGGAAAGCTATTGAGAATATCGCGACTGTCGGGAAAAAATAAACAGCTATTGAAGAATAACGCGACTGTCGGATAAGTTACTGAAATCATTGAATTTTCCTTCATCAAAACTTCATAGGCGTTTTTCTCGAAATCGTATTTTTAAAATTGGCCTTAGCAAGAAGATGGGTTTCGGAAACTTGAATAAATCCTCTATAAGGTCCTTTAGGTATTTTAGAGGATTTTAAAAAATTTCTATATGGACTTGAAAAAGTACAAAAAAATGACGTTCTCTTCCGTTTTGGAAAATCCACCACAACTTTGCAAATATTGCGAAAATGACTAATGTTTCCAGGTTTTTTGAGCTCAATACATGCCCAAAGACCCTTTCAATTCGTACATCGATCAGTTAAACCGTTTTTACCCGAATCCTCAAAGTTTTATAAAAAATTGAAGGAGCACTTTTATTGCTCCTTAAACGTCAATTGACGATGATTAAATGAAAAAAAATCGTTTTTTTTTCTGACAATTTTGCATTAACTACTCATAAAATCCCGAAAAAAAATTAATTATGAAAAAAAAATCCGTAATTTTTCTTACAATTTCTCATTAACCATTCATCAAATGTCGAGAAAGAAAAATATTCGGTGCGACAAATGGCTTTTGCCGAGCACGTCGAATTATTGCTCGATCGTCCCGAGGGGTCACTCGATATGAATAAATCTCCTCAACGAGAGTCACCAGCCGAGTTAAAAAAAAACTGTTTTATTTTGTGACAAAATTTGATAGTTTTGAGAAAAAATGTTTATTTCAAATGCGTGAGAGCTTTCGAAAAAGTGATTGAAAAATCGTATAGCGATGCGAGTAAAAACGTGTATGAAGATTCGCGTGGGGGTATCAACTCAATTTCATGCAATTAATTTTAACTCGACACTGAACACTGACCAAATTTGATTCGCGTTATTTCTTATGACAGCGCTGAGCGTGGGGCTAAAAAAAAGTTCTCCGCAAGATCCTTAAACTAGAGATTTCAAGCTTCAAAATCCTTTTTTTCCTCATACGACCATTTGCACGAAGTTACGGTCTTTCAAAAATCACTGAAAAAATATTGAAAAAATTTTGCTCCTTTTATTTTTTTGCTGAGCATATTTTCTGAAAGCCTACCATGTCTTCAACTTTCTTTTATGTCTCGCTTTTTTTTTTATTACGCACACCGTATAAATAATAACGCATGAATACTTCGTTCAATACGCAGTCGAATTTCGGTACTTGAGGATGTTTTCTTTGGCAACACAGTTGCGCAGTACAATCCAAGAAGAGTTCATTGATTCGTAACATGTTTTGCAATATCATTCCACATCAATCATCTTCGTTTAAACACTCCCTCCTATGAATATCAAAAAAAAACTTTCTCTTCCGCATTCGTTGCAATGACATTGGTTTTTCCCCGTTTCATGGGATGACGTTGCACTTACGTTGGACGTGAAAAATGCTGGTTCATTTTATCACTGAATACCCGAAAGTTGCACTGGCAATTTACGACCCGACATTCATGGCATGGGCGATCAATACGCGATACTATGCTGATTTGATTTACCATTTTTGTTAACAGCAGCTTCGTCCACTTGCGCGGAATATTGCGTGAAAAAAGTACACATGTCATTCCAGATTATGTTGAGCAATTTCACGTCAAATCTGTTAAAAAAATTGTGGGCAATGAATTTAACAGCTGTTTTCAAGTCTGCCATCATTCCAAACGAGAAAAAAACGAACGGTTCCATGTCCAAGTCGAAGAACAGCAATTCGGATGCAGAAGTGATGAATGATGGCGAATGGAAATATCACAGCATAGGTAATCGAATCGGACGGTACTGCCCACATACCGGGAAAAAATCCATAGTTTCGTTAATGTAAATTAAATACGGATGTCTTCCTCTCGATAAAACGGCAGTGCGTAAAGCCCGCTAGAAAGAGTACGAGTTTTATTAGAATCCATTTTACGATAAACCCACAGATGGCAGATATTCGGATGGGAAGATTCAAATGAATGGCTATATATCAGCTGCAATTTTTTATGTCTTCATCGTGTTGTCTCCAGGGAACTCTCAAATGAAGGACTTTCTCGCATACGCGAGGGTCATCCGCTGTATCTGCCACTCGAGCTCGACTCGGTCGTTTTCTTCCACAAGAGAAACTCTTCTCCATCCTATTCCATGTTCCTTCATCATTCGTCTCCCGCCCGTCTGTTGCACAGTTGCCATCTTCCCACATATACAATGCGAATGCATTGTATATCGTCCGTTGCTATATCTCACTCTCGCCATCCCAAAAGAGGTCACGCGGCATACGATCAGGGGAGGGGAACTATTTATCAACGTGTATTCGCTCCAGCTCGGAATAAGGCCTCCGTGTAATCCACGGGGAGGAGCATGCTGCAGCCTCCGCTATTCCAACTCGGGGCCACGTCTATTGTCTCGTAACCGGAAGTCGTGGGCAATATGTCGTCTTCGTATTTACCGCTGCATTGTGTTTTCGGATGCCAATATGCGAAATTCTGGATTCTATGCGGGCTCATTTCGTGCCGCTGTTGAAGACCAGGAGATTCCGAAGATGAAGAAGAGCAGCCGAAAAACTAAAAGGTGATTACAGATCCGCTCAGTCTGCTATGAGGCTCTTACCATTGCCAGGCAGTGGTGACGTGTGCCAAAAAAACGCTGTCTATTATCGAATATCATCTTGAAAAGAACATATATGAAGATTGCGTTTTCCAATGGCAAGAAAAAAGTGGTATCTGAGTGCATTTAGAATGAGGACATGTTTTGGATCAGGTGGATCAGATGCCTGGGATTATTGCCTAGGCTTCGCACTTAGGTAAGGTACCTAAAAGGTACCTCCTTACAATTTTTCGCCTCTATTCAGGCTTTGCTGTCGTGTTCTCTCGTTTTCTTCTTGCCAGTACATTCCTCGGAACATCCCTTCTCTGCTGCCTCCGATCTCACCAGAATCCCAAAATTAGCTGTGGCAGGAAAACACGTTTCAGCATTTTTGGCCAATAGAGACTGCGGGGAAGAGCAAAATGCGGTGGAGTTCCATCTGACGCATGGGGCGATTAACGGGCGCAAATGGCCGAAAAGAGTTCCATCTGACACATGGGACGATTAACGGGCGCAAATGGCCAAAAAGAGGAATCGATATGCGTGGGATCCAGTCGTATTTCAATCGGCTTCCCCCGCATTAAAGCCGCGTAGATTCGGTACATCATCTCCGAATAAACGTATGTTGGATGTATAAACGTGCGCGTGTTACGAACGATTTATTTCTTGCACCATCTCTCTTCCGGAGCCTTTTGGGGTCACGAAAAAGATTTATGACGAACTGAGGTAGCTCGGAAGGGATCGAATTGTCATCGAAGGCACAAATCACATCCTTGTTGTGATTCAAGATCCTAATGTAGTGTGAAAAATGTCTCCTTAGTGGATTTACTTTTTCAACGACGAATGGTGGGTTTGATCCGGAATGAACTTACATCAGTCGAACCCATACCCGCTAACTCAGATAGGCAGCAGAATCAACGTAACGAATTTTTTTCATTCCCAACTCCGAAGAACCGGAGTCTTTAGACACATGTGGACCCTCAGTGAGCGACGATACTATTTTTGTCGTCGTGAATGAAGAAAAAAAGACTGCAAGCGATTCCAGCCACCATTGACCACCAGCAAGGCAACGGAAACGAAGTACCAAGCACCGTTTTAAATTCGACGCGGTCCTCCGGGTTCATGCATTCGGGATTATAGTTCCTCCAACGTTTGATCACGGCACAGATGGGGCAGTGGTGCTGAACATAGAGTCTTGCATTGCTGCGGGAACCACATGAAAAGAAGCTGATTTTTCTTTGCCACGTTGTATGAGCACCCCTGAGGTAATCTAGACTCTATTCCCACTATCAGGAGCGACGATCAGGGACCCGCTTGTTTCGCTTTGAGCCAACCAGGTCAACCGACTCCAGTGTCAACACACCTTCCAGAAGACTATCCTTACGACGAGCTCGTTTAGGATGAGCTTCGACACTTCGTCTCTTTTGGCTACTATCACGTATGCGCCCGTTCCTTCATTCCTCCACCCGTTGTATCCTCCATGTTCCCGGGCGGTCAGAGCATCATTTCCACCTGCCTGGAGGAGGTCGGACCGGCGCGTCTACGCACACCAAAACAGCCGTGCAAACGCGCCTCAAAAATAGTAATCAGCTCAGGAATCACATGAGATCACCTACAACTCTGGTTGAAAACAGTTTCGAGCTCGTATTTTATTTGCCATATCCTAACCTCACAATGTAATGTAATTTGTTAGTAGATGTGGGATGAAAGCGGATCAGAGAATGGTATTTGTTGGGAGCCTTTAGATCGAAGTTACTCCCAAAAGGATCTGTAAGTGCCTTTTCCACCCAGGTTGGAAAAATTACTTCCACAGTATTTATGCAGGTATGGATAATGGAGCCTGAAATCGCATCATTCCGCGATGTCAGCAGGAACAAAGTACCGCAAATCGCGAATGCCATTTCTGCCGATGTTGACTAAAGAATCTTGAGACCGCATACGGTATGTTCTTTGACGACGTGAGCGCCCAAGAATCTAATTTAAAATTCCGAGAATGTCGAGAGTATTGAAAGTGCCGAGGTAGGATTTACGTTACAGCTGGTACACGTGTTTTCAGAGATGAAATACCTACGTCTTCTCTCCTAACTCGGTGCGGTAGGATAAAGGAACACCAATGAAGTCTCTTTTATCCAGTTGTGATCTTTCAAGAGGGCTTTAAACATCCGAAGGGAATCCAATCTTTCCGGAGCTGCAGCACTTCATGTGTTGTTCTGTTTTGGACCCCAATGATGTCTTGATCATCTTTCCGCCTATTGTTTTCTTCTCTGTCCTGTATGAACGAAGCTGCCAGAGCAATACTAATTTTACTCAGTGAATCAATCGATCAGAAAAAAACACGATTTTTCCGTGGGTAGACGATTCGTGTCCTTCCCCAGTTAATTGTTAGGGTTTTTCTGGGTTTGTTGCAGTTGTCCTCGCTGACAGAAAAAGCTACAGACTTTTGTTGTGCAATTAGGAAGTTGAATACTTTGTACCAACAGTTTTCCAATTAGACGAGGTTTCAATTGATTTGTCGAAAATAGCCCGATATGTTTGCAAACGAGTGGTCAAAAAGTCTATAGAATCTTTAATGACCAGGCAAAGGGTCCGCACCCGCTTTTTCCAATCAGAAGCCAGATTTGCCAAAACAAAATTCATCTTATTCGTCTTTTTAGCCGTGAGTATGAGAAGCGGATGTATACAGTGCGCGAGAGTGAGCTGAATGTACGAAGTATGGCTTGTCGTATTTGCAATCTCTCTTTGTGATGATGGTACCTCGCTCCATTTCCTCATTCGTTTCAACTATAGATCCAACGAGACGGCGGTCTGGCTTCGTGCTCTTTACAACGAATAACTGCCAGCCTTCCATCCCTTCGGTCCTGTGTCCCAACCCCGGCAACGGCTTAAAAGAAAATGGGACTAGCATTTTAATGAGATACTCAAGAGTATCATCATGAGAGCGGCAAATAGATTCGCTGATATCCTCCTTCGCCCTATACACTAAGTACACACTCGCTTTCCCTGGTCATCTTCCTACCTTTCCCTTCTCCTCTCGGCGAAGCTTAAGCGGAACTTTTTTCTTTCATTCACACGATGATAGGTGAATGGAAACTGCCTAGCTTATCACCAGAGAGCTGCAACCGAGCCAAACCCTACACTGGCCCTTTTGTCATGGCGCAGAAAAGGGCGAGCAGACATGTCGCAATAGTTGGAGAGGAGTACACCCAATTGAATCATTACGATTTACTTCCACATCTGATTATATCGACTACTTGAAAAAATCTGCACATCTTATCGATTATCTGTTTTTCTTGGGAGCTCACATATGTGTGTAGGCACGCAGTGGTAGTTTTATTCCCAGTGATTGGAAGGAACTAATTACCGAAGCCGGTGTAACAGAAAGCAACAAAAAAGTGATAGTATTTTAATCCTGAGCAATCAAATGCAGCTACTTGCCAAAACTGGTGCAACACGATGCAACTTATGACCAGAACGAGTTTGAATAAATACATGAGTACATGCTTGATCCCGATCAGTCGACAGTACGTCTATGCATGTCTCAGAGTATCTTCGATCCGTATCAGGTTTTTTGGTAAAAAAGTAACACACATAGCATTCACCTCTTCCAAAGTCGCACAGGAGGGAAACGGATTCTTTCTATTTCTGTCGTTTTCATTCACACTTCTCAACTGGTCTCATTCATTTTCTCCACATCTCAGGCCATACGATAGTCATCTTCATTGCTTGAATGCGACGATGCTAGAATGGACCTCCTTTCGTAAGCTCATCAAGTCTGCAAACGGAGAGTGTACAGGTAGACCATTACAGACATATCCGTCTGTAAGAAACTCTTTACAGATGGAATAAAGATGGGAGCACGTTTAGCAAATAGGAAACCCTGATTTCAGTCGTCTCACTCGTTTTCTTCGTATCTTCGTTATGTACGTAGTCGTTGCCGTCCAACGTTTGGCGGACAACCATTCCAGGCTTTGTCCATCCTTCTCGATCCCGCGTCCCGCAACGAGTCTGTCGCAACTCCAGAAGTTTCTATGACTTCTCATTTCCGAGAGTTGGTGCCCCGCAGCTGGACTGATATCGCAGACTCTGTGTGTTAACTAGTCATTAAAGTTTAACCACGGTTTGCCCGCTCTCATCTCCAGTGCCAACAGCTCTTACCAGAGACCGGCCTGGGTAGTACTCACTTCTCTCTTTCTCTCTCTCTCTCTCTCTCTCTCTCTCTCTCTCTCTCTCTCTCTCTCTCTCTCTCCTCTCCCTCGCTCCGTATTTTTTTTCTCCTAAGACTGCAACTATCTGCGGGGTTTACATATTTTGCAACGCTGATCACGCGAATCAGCGAATTTTTCACACATAGCGAGGCTTGGCAAAACTTATATTGTCCTCATTAGTAAAAACTATTTACCAATGTATGAACTAAGATTACAAACTGTCCGAATTCTGAATCGTCATGCTCTCCGGAAATACTATACTTCCGAAGAGATTCGGAAATGTTCCGAAATATTGCCATATGGAAAATTGCGGTGTATTAACGCGTAAACAGATTTTGCTATCAACAGATGGCACCAACGAGCCGCGATCTCCTCACGATGCCATTTCGGGTTATTTCTGGGTCATAACTTTTAGGAAGTGTGTCGTTTCTGCCAAGTTCTGATGGCACGTGGGTTAAATAAATGGAGTCGACCTACCTTGAGTATAATGGTCTTTTTGGGTCAAGTATTTACCCATTACCAACCGCAAAAAATTCGTTACACCTGTTCCGACAATTTCATTTTCATCCATTCTTTCTTCTGAAAGTCCTGGCCGCTTGTTGTCTTACTCCTTGAGAATTGAATCAATCCGCGATAACCCGACAGACCACTCGAAGCTAGTGGTCGCAAGAGCTGCAGAGTATTTGTCGTTGAAAAGGTGGTTTGGAGAGTCTGGGGAAAAAAGGAGATACGTTCGATGAAACTGGTGTACCGTCCGTTTGAACTCCACAATGCGATTTCGCAAAAGTAGGAAATGAGAAGACTTCAAGTAGGAAGCCGTGAAATAGCACTCAACGATTGTTCTCTCCATGTTGTTTCGGTGTGTTTCGGCTTCGGTATCTATTATCCGAAAGATTTCTTCCTGCATTTGTAGAAAGATTTTCAAATACATGTATATAGAGGTACTTTCCACAAGTATAGACTGGAGAATCCAAATCTGCGAGTGCATTAGTGACATCCGGTGCTAGGAGGAGTGGCTCTGAACGAAGCTTGTTAGATATTTCATAGTTTCCCCAGTATTGCCATTCTTGCTGCGATACAGTTTATTTCAAATCTGCAGAATAATGCTGGTGATCCTTCTGTTGCCTTTGCCCCTACTTTCTCTCTGGTTCTCTTTCGCTCCGCTTATTCGCTTATCCTCCTGGTCCAAGATAAGCTACGAGCCCAACCGGAAACCAGAAATAATAGCTTACGAGATATTATCGACTACATACGTACTGCTGCTTTCATTCGCTAGCTCAGTTGGAAGAGCCCTGCTGCTTTCATGGACGTCGAAGGAGCCGCTTTGGGGGAGGTAGAATGCGCGAGGTTTATTGCCTGTTTCCCAGAACAGGTTGCAACTATCTGCCTTCACTTTTAAGGTGGGAGATACGTTTAGGCGGAGAAAAAAATGCTGATTTTCATGATTTTTTTTGTTAAAGGAAAGATTTCTTCACCAGTTTTTAGACTCAGCGGATGTTTTATTACTACTTTCGGCTGTTGCATAGTTTTTAGCTTTTTATTAATCTTTAAAAATGGCGGAGGTATGACACGGTCTTCTAAACGGGTCGCGGTGGATGTGACGGGGTGACACGTAGCGTCGGCGGGATTAGTCTGAAAAAAAGGCCAACGAAGATTTTTCTTCGACTGAAACCCGTACGCAGAATATGAACCAGTAAAAAGTGAGAAATATTGATAATCGATTAATGGTAAGCTTTGAAACAAAGAGGATTGAATTTTCCGAAGAAAATGGCTACATTTTGCAATAGAAATACTTTCTTTGTCATTTTCGAAAACATTTAGGGTCATGTTTTAGACAATAACATTAGGAAAATTTATACCAAATTTCATCAGAATAGTTCGATTCGTTTTTGAGTTATGTTTCACGCCGGTTTTGAAAATACAGTTTAGAAGATCGTGCTATACCTCCGCCCTTTTGAAAGATAAATTAAAAAAAAAAATACCACGTAACAGCCAAAAGTAGTAATGAAACATACCCTAAGTCTAACAATGGTAGACAGTTTTTGTCCTTTAAAAAAGATCATGAAAATCAGCATTCTTTTCCCTCGTTCAAAGTTATCTCCCCCCTTAAGGCAATACGCCTTCCTTCCCAGCGAAGGCTTCAAGACCGATCAGCTGGTGATCATCATGACAGGTTCGATCTTCTTCTCTTTTTTCCTCACCACTAACTTTCTTCGTTTCCATTTCTAACAAGGAAACGTCGCATGGTGTCCCTCTTCAATTTCGATGAAATCGACATGTTTGTAGAATGGATAAAAATAGGCTACCCGTATTTTTTCGTTATATCGGCGGAACCCGATTTATAAGGGGGGAAACGCACCCCCAAAAATGGGGGTGTCTTCCGTTTTTTGGCGATACATTTTTAACGGAACGAGATACCCAAAAAATTTAAATTGCAACAAGGTTTTATTTTCCAAGTACTATATATTGGAGATGAGAACGGTGCAGATAACAACAAATTTTATATTGTTTATTGCAAGAGTGCAATTTTTTCATGCGCATCGACGAGAATTTTCAACCGATTGGGATGTAAATTTGCATTCGTGAATAAGCTGGAAAAGTAGCTGATACGTGATTTGTGTTTTTCCGATCTCTCACAATTAAGGGGCTGAAACTGCCCTTCCATTTTTTATCCAAAAGCATCGTATCACCAGCTAGCTTTTTGTGATTTCGGGTTAAATGGACGTCAATATAAGCTTGTTCAATGACGCGATTGCATATATGTCTAAATTACGATCGCTCCACCCGCTGCCGCCTCCCTCTCACAAGGAAAACACCGTCAAGGTGCCCACCTTCCGACATGGCCAAACATTTGTGGAGTTAAAGTGGGTTACAATGAAAGTACAATAAGTCAAAATATTCTTTACGAATTTTCTCATTTTCGCAGAGCGCTACTTTCAGAGGGGTTCAACGCCCGCTTAAAAACACTTTTCGTTCTATAACTTGCGAACGGGCCGAGATGAAAATAAAGTTTGAAGGGAAAAAATGTTGTATTCTTCGACTGCTAAACGTTCATGATAATGACGATGAACATAACAACAAATGGCGTATTGTTTATTGCTATAATTCGGGAATAACTGGTGAAAATCACTTTCCAATTTTCCGCTAATATAGGCATAGAAATAGGTAACGCTTTTTCAATCACGGACTAACTTCATGCTTCAGGAAGCATCTGGATAGCAATTGTATATTTACGAAGAAATTCTCCCTCAAGATGTACTGCCATTGAAGATTACAATATTAATCGACAAATGTTTTCGCACTTACTTATTTAATAAACGTTTCAACCGTATATTTTTTATGGAGTATTCTTATAACAATAATGATAGACATGATAAAAGTGTTTGAAACAAAGAGATTTCCAACACCACGCACAAGTGATAATAGCGGCTTCGCCGCATATATCGCAAGTTAGTAGCACTTCAAACCAAAGCTACAGAATTTATAAAAACGGTGAAAGTCAACATAGCCAAGGTTGGGGCTGAAAACATGTTTAGTTCTGATGAAAGTCGATTCAATTTAGAGCTACATGCAGGCCGCACATTGGCAAAAGAAGGGCAGAAATTCGTGCGATTGAAAACATCGATAACACGCAGTTATACTATGCAGCCTTCGATTTCTGCGAGTGGAAAGATTTTGGCACCTATGTTGGTTGTTTTAAACGAACCTTCTGGCAAATTTTGACCTCAAGTGGAACAAACTATGTTCAGAGCCGAAAATGTATGTCTATTGGCTTCGAAATCTGGAAAATTGACGATTAATCATTCTAAGCGATGGTTGCAAGAAGTATATATTCCCAATGCAGGTCCAAAATCGATAATAATTTTGGATTCTTGGAGCGGTCAATATCCAACCGCACTTAAAGAAATATATATGCAAGGGTAAGATATTAAAGTTCTAACTATTCCAGCAGGTAAATATATTGAACCAGTTTAATTAGTTCTGTAGACAATTGGTTCATATTAAAATTAACAATTATTGCAGGTAAAACGAGACTGATACAGTCCCTTGATATTTATGGCTTCCATTTATGGAAAAGCTCCGTCAAACACTTTTCTGGCATAGTAGTGTTATACAATTACGACGTCAATCTGCACTTAAGAGATAATATCGTTAAGTTACAATACAATTTTCTTCTCCACTTACAACCCTTTTAAAATGTGCATCGTACAAAAGTGTAGCAGATAAGAGGGAGCACCAAAATTCGAGCATCCGGGAGAATTTTTATCGTCACAAAATGCACTGACATGCGATATATGCGGCGAAGCAGTTATTATCACTTGTGCGTGGTGTGAGAAATCTCATTGTTTCAAACACTTTTATCATGACTATCATTATTGTAATAAATATAATCCACAAAAAACATAGAGTTGAAACGTTTCCTAAATGATTAAGCATCAGAACACTTTTCCGATTGTGTTGTAATATTCAAAGGCAGTACGTGTCGGGGGAGAATTCCGTCGTAATATAAAATTATTATTCAGTTGCTTCCCGAAGCACGAAGTTAGTCCGTGATTGCGAAAGTCTTACGTACTTCTGTGCCCATATTAGCGGAAAATTAAAGAGTGAATTATACCAGTCATTCACGAATTATTGCAATAAACAATACGCCATTTGTGGTTATATTAAGGGGTTACAACATTGTAGAACTTGCGAAAAATTGATATTTTTAAAATTGGCTTAAGAAATGCTTTGAATCATCTAGAATAAGAGGAAAAAAGTTTGGTACCTATGAAACAAAGGGCCGCAGGTCCGTGTGGGTCTGCGGTGGCCAAGCTGGCCTTTGTGCGAGTCATCAACCGTTTTTCTCGGAACACAATTTTTCAAAACGACACGCAGCATAACCCCAACAATTTTCATTATTTTCACTCTTAACTTTGAGCACATCTTTAAAATAACATTCCGACGAGAAATGCGTATGGGATTCTCCATGAGTTAATTATGATATTAGTTATTAAAAAATGATTGTCCTTTTTTTCTGTCGACAATTGAGTTTTTACTTTAAATGCTTGCCAATTACACAAAAATTCACATTTTTAAATCCCCTACGTATTTCTCTAGCTATACTCATGTAAATGAATAATATAAAAAAATTCCAAATTCAAATTTGCGTCAGTTATTCTGCGTGCCGTAAAGTGTTCCAAATTTAATATGCCTCGCGAGAATGGCTCCAGCATTTTGTTTTTGGTTCATTTGAAGATATAGCTAATAACATCCTTGAATATTATTATCCTCTCATTTGTCCTTCCACCAAAACAAAATCGCGAAGAATAATTCAATTTTGGACGTTTACAGTGGTGTAAGCCCTTAATCGTTATTAATACGAACGTCTAGTAGTCGAAGAATACAACATTTTCCCTTTTCAACTTTATTTTTCTCTGGACCCGTTCACAAGTTATAGAAAAATAAAATAGTATCGAAGGGTGCGGTTGACCCCTTAAAAGTAGCGTTCTGCCAAAACACGTAAATTCGTATCGAATATTTTGACTCATTGTACTTTTATTGGAACCCACTTTCACTCTACAAATTTTTGTCCATGTCGAAGAGCTTTATGCGTTTTCCTTGTAAGAGAGAGGCGGGGGGGGGGGCAGCGTAATTTACATGACTATGCAATCGCGTCATCGAACAAGCTTATGACGTGAATTACAGGCGTCTGGCCACCTTGGCCAATCGAAAAATGGGTATATTTTTAAAAAAAATAATAAACTCGAAAGTATGGGCCGGAATATTTTTATTTTTTTTACACAACGTCAGAAAGGACTTTAAGAATAACGTTAATAAATTTCCGTTCAAAATATTAAAAAATGGCGTCGTTATGCACATTGCCGCGGAGGCCCTCCGCACGATACGTGCGGTCTTTGTCCCAGCTGTTACCCGGTCATGTCACATCGGAAAAAAAAAAATCAGCTCATTCGTGAGTAGTGTCGCTACAATGTAGCGTAGCGGTTTTTTCGTCCATTAAAGTATGGCTCACCATAATTTTTGAAAGTATAGCTCACCATAATTTTTTTAATGGTCGAAAAAAACCGCTACGCTACATTATAGCGACACTACTCACGAACGAGCTGATTTTTTTTTTCAGATGTGACATGACCGGGACCGGCTGGGACAACGACCGCGCGTATCGTCCGGAGGGCCTCCGCAGCAATGATCATAACGGCGCCATTTTTTAATATTTTGAACGGAAATTTATTAACGTTATGCTTAAAGCCCTTTCGGACGTTGTGTGAAAAAATAAAAATATTCCGGCCCATACTTTTGAGGTTATTATTTTTTTTGGTAAATGTTTACAAAATAACCCCCACCTCGGAGGGGGGTGGGAGGTGGGGGGGGGGGGGAAGATTTTTACTCCCTGAACACGATGATGAAGAGAAATCGCGGCGGTCACTCCCCCATAAAAAGTTATGGGGTTTTGAAGTTTCAAAGTGTGCGTCGCAGAATAGCGGACTCGAAGACTGGGGAAGGGTCCAGAGGGGGGTTTAGGGAAGTGAAACCCCCGGGTGGGGTGAAGGGGCAGAGAAGCCCCCCCCCTGGGGGGGAGCCCCACCAATGCCGAAAAAATTAAATTTTAAATGAATAAAAATAGCACACACCCCCCTACACACACATGCATTCTGGAAGTGGGAGGTAGAGGGATTTGGCAAAAAAGCTCTCCTGAGCACGATGCCGAAGAAAAAATGGCGCGGTCACTTCCCTCTCCCGTCCCCCCTGCCTTCGTTGAAAGTTTGTCAAAATGTATCATCTCAAAGACGAGACTGGAAATCGGCGAAAATGGTGTCTGTGTGGGTTTGTTTGGGTGTATGTGTGTGTTGTTGTTGTTATTGGTATTTTGGTTTCTACGAATGTATTACAGGTACTCGAACCGAGGTAAGCACATATACATTATTATGGTTTTGATATGTGGGGAGAGGCTTCGCCCCTGGAACCCCCTCTGCACCACGCCCCTGTCTTCGGGTCCGCTATTCAGGGACGCATTTTTTCAAACTTTACAACCCCATAACTTTTTATGGGGGGTCGACCGCCGCGATTTCTCTTCACCATCGTGTTCAGGGGGTCATTTTCTACAATCCGCTCACCCTAGAAGAGGGTGGGGGTTATTTTGTAAACATTTACCTTTTTTTCTAAATATACCCATTTTTCGATCGGCCAAGGTGGCCAGGCGCCTTAACCTCGCATCGCAAAAGGCTAGCTGATTATGCGATGCTCTTGTCTAAAAAGACAAAGGGCAGTGTCAACCCTTCAATTCCGAGATATCGGAAAACACAAAACACATATCCGCTACTTTTCCATCCTTTACATGTATGCAAATTTACATCTCTCAATCAGTTAAGCATTCTCGGAGATACGCATGAAAAATTGCATTTTTGCAATAAACAAAATGAAATATGTTGTTATCTGTGCCGTTCTCATCTCCATCATATAGTACTCGGAAAATAAAACCTGGTTGCAATTTGAATTTTTTTGCGTATCTCGTTACGTTGAAAAATTATCGCCAGAAAATGAAAAACAGTCCCGTTTTCGAGGGTGCGTTTCACCGCTTAAAAATCGGGTTCCGCCGGTATAAAAAAAAATACGTGTCACCTATTTTTACCCATTTTCCAAACATGGCAAATTTCATCGAAATCCGAGGGGGGAACCTTGCGACCTTTCCTGTAAGTCATTGAGTATTAATGACAACTTTCCTAATCTTTGGAAGATTAAAGACGAGACTGATAAAATAAATGCAACATCTGTTTCCACTCTTTGCTATCAGATTGAACAGACTCATGATCCAAATATCGCTCGTCAAAACAGTAGATGTCCTTTGCATGTTGAGGAAGTAGCATGAAGTAGTTCCTACGTGCAGAATGATGTCTCGACGACACAACGGCATGAGAGTGGAAGTAGAAAAAGTCAAGCTTAAGAAAGGATAGCTGTAGACTCTTGACAGCAGCCATAAGTCGTCAGTCCTTACCTTTTACAAATACATGGCACGACACATCGGGAACTGTCTTTATATGTTTGATCGCTCCAGCGTTCTGCCCGGACAGCTGGAAAAAGTGCAAGCGGTCGGAGGATAGTATTGCATCACTCGAGGAGTGTCTACAATTTTCATCCGGAGAGCCCAGCTTTGACGTTACCCGCGATGATTTGTGGTGTCGTTCTTCTTGCCGTGAAAAAGTGAGACAAGCCTGTGTACCGTTACATGCGCAGTTTTAAGGTTCTTTTTATTGCAATAGTATGTCATGCCAAATATTTGCATTGCGAAAAAAATATATGAGGGTATTTTTAAATGAAAAGGTATTTTCATGTCAAATTCTGCGCTGTAACTGTTTATGAAAAATGTTCTAAGTAAAATTCTTAAAAAGCACCAATGTTTATTTATAAATAATAATAAATAAAATGTTATTTAAATAAACAATCATTGATTTTTTAAAGCAGCAGGCTATCGGGAGTCTAGTGCTAAAGATAAAAAACTGCATTAATAATATTTAAAATTGTTCGAGGTATGGTGCAGACGACATCCACGAGATTTTAAATTTCGGAATAACTTTTTCCGACGCGTAAACGTATTGAGAATGATAATCAACACTAAGTAAATCGATTTTTCGAAAATTTCGGTGGCAATCAACCCCCTTAAAGCATTAAAAATTCAATATTCTCACATTTATTCCTTTTTGTGTAATTTATACACAACCTATGTAATTCTTGATTATTGGCTTCATTTATATATAAAAAAGCTTGGAAAAATGTCGAGCCTAAACGCAGGCGAGTGGAATAAAATTGCTTTATCGCTAAATATTTTGTGTATGTACATTATTAGTATCTGCTCGCCCGTGCACCTACATAATTACTTTACATCTCACTACCGACAGCTGCGAACAACGGGATTTGTTATAATGGACATGGCTCTCTTTTACACCTGTTACGTATCACCCGTGTCTCACAGCGGAACACCGTAAACTTTGCAAACTGTACTTTGGCCCATTTAGTTCCAACCATGGTTCGCCATTGCTACCGGCATTAAGTATAGGATTACGCTAGAAAAGTTGGCAGCGACCGTGCAAAGTTTCGCGTGCCTATGTGCGTTAACAACGATGTCAAAGCTCCGGGTGATAGTGCGTACACGAGTTTCAGAGATAGCGAACAAGCCATCGACAAAGTTGCCGATTGATTTTGCGGAACCGGCAATACTTGATTTACCGCCTAAAGTTTAACAGCCAGTGCACCAAAATGTACGGCGCATTATGCTGCGTTTCGTACTTATTATGATGCCGTAGTCACGGTAATGGACTAAAACATGAGTTATCGAGAAAATATAATATGCAATTTCTTAAGGGGCCTAGCTGCGACCTTAAAAATATTAATTTTTTATCAATTTTTTAAGTACATCTCGAAGATATCAGTTTGAAATTTAAAGTCGATTTGATAAAAATTGGCTTACAGCTTCGGCATTATCTTTTTTTAAACTCTTCATAAGAATTTGTTTTTTTTTCTGAATATACATGATCGCTTAATAACAACAAATATAAGTAGGGTCATCATGCGGGTTCTAAGCACAAATTCGCGTTTCCGACATTTACCAGCTGAGTTAGCTGAGACACAAACAAAACCATTGGTCCGTGTCTCAATTAACTCGGCCGGTAAATATTGGTGGTAGGAATTTGTGATTAGAACCGGCACCATAACCGACTCTCGAGTTAACTTAGACACGAACCAGTCATTTGTGTCTTACCTAAGTCAGTCGGTAAG
The DNA here is from genome assembly GCA_963210295.1 of Ophion ellenae. Taxonomy (NCBI): domain Eukaryota; kingdom Metazoa; phylum Arthropoda; class Insecta; order Hymenoptera; family Ichneumonidae; genus Ophion; species Ophion ellenae. The sequence continues at coordinate 16,950,389 of OY723385.1, read as the reverse complement.
TGTTTAGTAGGAATTTGTGATTAGAACCTGCACCATTATGGACATTTACCGAGGCAGTAAACCGAGACACAAACCACTGTTTTCTGTCTCACCTAACCCGATCGGTAAATATCGGTAACAGGAATTTGATATTAAACCCGCACCATCACCAACAGAGTTACCTAAGACGTAAACCTCAAGTTCATGTCTCAACTGACTCGGTCGGTAAGTATCAGTACTAGGAATTTGGAATTAGAATCCGCACCAGTGTTCTATCGGTTCACAGAGTTGCTACGATGTTATACTAACTCCATATTCGACTATACATATACCGACATATACACATTGAATCTCCGATGTTTCAGTATCCGCGCCTGCTTCTACCGTTTCCGGGGTTGGCAGGAGAAATGAAGTGTAATGAGACAACATCGTGGAACGCGTAAATGAGGAAAACGCCGAAAGTACGAAGGAAAGTCGAACGCGGAAACTTGAAGCACAATGCCGCCGGCTGTATATTATGCCATCAACGTCAAAATTATACGAGGTTTAGTCGACTCCTGCACCGAGCGGAGATAAGGTACGTGCTTATAAACTTTCCGCATGCAGTAACATGGAGACGTCATTATGTGATACGGATAAAGCCTCGTCCTCCTAGCTCACGTGGTGCCACATCGTCTACAGCCGTCAAAATGACTCGTTTATTTCACCGTTTTCTCATCCACTGGAGTTGGCCCTGTAATTATTACGGATGTAATGAGAACTCGAGCATCCTTAGTGCATCCGGACGTATACACGAGCAGACGTTGTGCACAGATGTATGTCAATGGTATCGCAAGGAGGGGATGAACTATTCACGTTCGTGTACATTGTTGACGCCTCTATCGAAAATATATGTTACCATGGTCTGCATAACTACTGCTCCACGGGATGCCGGATCTCGAAAATCCATGCAAAGCAATCTCATAAGTATATTTTGTCGAGCCAAACTTTTAAATTGTTGTAGAACAAGCCATTTATCACATTTTGAATAATTTTTTTTTGTGTCAAATTTCGCGCAAACTTTTATAGAAAATGTTTTGAATGAAAAATAAAAGAATGACCGGACAGATCAAAGATATTCTAGTTCCGGAGTTTAAAAATAACTGCATTAATAAAAATTAAAAAATGTGTAAGTCTGCGTGTTCATCGTCTCGAAAAATATAGGCACGAACCTATGGTTTGTCTCTAGGCTAACTTGATCGGTAAATATTGATAGTACGAATTTGTGATTGCAATCGGCATCGTTACCAACCGACATAGTTGAGTCTCAGTCTCAGCTAAATCGGTCCGTAAATATCGATAGTATGGATTTGTTATTCGTACCCACATCATTATCGAACTTGTGATTAGAACCCGCATCATTACCGACATTTACCGACCGAGTTAGCTGAAACAGAATCCGTTGGTTCTTATCCCAGCTAAGCCGGTTTTAAAGCAACTTCACGTACGTATCCATTTTTTCATTTTTATTCAATCTACGATACTTAAGACCCTCAAGCGGATTTATTGAGGTTTGTTTGGATTTAAACCCACTACACGTGCGTATCCATTTTTTTCTGTTTACATTAACCTACTTGAGACGCGAGCAAGGTTCGTTGCAAACCACACGTTCGCTTATTTTGTGCGTTTTTATTCTTGCAATTCATGTCCCAATCGCACCCCCTTCCCTTCTCGGCAACGTCTACTCGAGATGCGCCGAAATTGCTGAATGCACGTATATAGAATAATGGACGAAGCGAAGCGGGAAAGCAGACCGACCGAAAAGCAGAGAGTAGTTCGGACCGATAATCGTGCTCTTCCACCCGGTTCTCTCTCAGCTGCGCATGTATTCTTCGGGTGTGTTCATGCAATCGCCGCTACACGGGATTTACAATCGGCTTTACGTACCCGACGCGTGTTACACGGAAGTGGGAGCATAGTGTGAACGATAATTGGAGTATTTTGATGCTCGTTAACATCATTTATGGGTTTGGACGAACATTTGTGCTCTACAACTGCAATCCTCGTTGAGACGAACCTTAATCATCGTGCTGATACAGTTATAGCAACCTCGCATGTTCTTTGGGCTTTACTATTTTGTACATACACTGCCCGATTTACAAGATATACTCATTGTCTCAGCCTCAGTCTCAATTCTAGGGCTCACAGCTCGCGGGTACGGTACCGGCGGTCGGGCCGGAAGTAAGTTTTTTTGAAATTCTTTTAAAGAGTGGAACAAAATATTTATCAAACATTGTTTATTTATACTTCAACTTCATGCATTTTTTATATTTATTTGACAGTAAATTATTCACGTTTATGTAGGTTGTTGAGGCCTCTGTCGCAAATACACGTTCCTGCGGTATGGACATAATTGCTCCGTAGGTTGATGGATGTGAAAAATCTAGAAGATTGCATCTAGAAATATAGAAGATTGTATCTAGAAATCTAGAAATGTAGAGAAACCGAAAAATTTAGAAATCTATAAATTCAGAAAAATCTAGATATTTACAAAAACCGAAAAATCTTGAAAAAAACTAGGAAAATATAGAAATATCGAAAAATTCAGAAAAAATAAAAATACAAGTTGTCTCATTGTGCAGTCAAGGTGTTTTTTTTCGCGCCATATTTTGCGCTTCACGTGGTCTACATTACCTGGACATTTTTTAAATACCATTTTTCATTGTTTCATTTTTCATAGTTTTATATTCTAGCGTCTTAACTTTAATTTGCGCGAAAATTTGTGTACAAATCGAAAAATTTAGCGGAGTGGTGATGATTTTTGTGAAGAGGCAAATCGCTGACTGCGCTACGGCGAACCACCCGGCGGTGATTTATTCTTTTTTTGCGTTTTTCTTGAAACTGTTTTATAAAGAGGTGTTAGTCGTATATCAAAAAATATTCGGCCGATTCACTCCAAATTCGGACAGAGCGGAATATTTTATGCTCTATTTATAATATTTCCTATCGTATAATCGGATGATTTTTTTCGAAATCTCCCATCTCGAATAGATTTTATTCTACAGCTTTCCATTTGCGTAACTGTCAAAATCGTGTATTTCGTACTACTAGTTAGTTGGTTGGGTAAACCAAGCCGCGCGGGCTGCCGTCACTTTCTCCACGTTATCGTCAACGTTGCAGCATCTGCTTGTATCCAACAATATCAAAATTAGTTACCACATATTCTCCCTGATACGAATAGAATAGAGACTAAGGCTGAATGCAAGAAAAGGCTTTTCGGCGCGATGTACGTCGCTGGGAGCCACGACAAATACGGCAACGATTTTAATTCCAATTCCAAGCATAAATGTACCGAAGAGATGCTCATGCCTGCCCCTCCGCTCGGCGTTTACCGCCTCTCTCTCTCTCTCTCTCTCTCTCTTTCTCTCTCTCTCTCTCTCTCTACTTGTTGGAGCGCATCTCGCAACCGGCACCTAGAACGCAGCACGACCTTCGGCGACATGTGCAGAGCTCCGACTGCGCCATCCCGCTTTTCCGCACAGAGGCCTACAGAAAATCTTTCGCTGTCACGGCCTGCATTCTCTGGAACTCACTGCCAGCTTCCCTCAAATAGCTCTCTACACTGGATGCTTTTAAGACCGGACTACGTAACTCCCTAATGGCCAACATGCACTAGTCATGTGAGGTCCTCATCAGCCCTCATAATAGTCAAAAACAATTTTATAACTGACATATGTAATTGTACAAGCACGGTGCTCTTAGGGGACTTCAGTCCCAGAGCACGAAATCTCTCTCTCTCTCTCCCTCCCTCCCTCCCTCTCTCCCTCTCTCCCTCCCTCCCGCCCTCCTGACAGAGGTGCAAGAACGGAGAGAGAACAAAGAGGGCGAAAACGACCAAAGCGAATGATATATAGAGAGACCACAACGAGAAAGTATGCGAGGCAGATTGGGAGGGGGTAGAGGGAGAAGTGATACCGTGTGGTGGTAGTAGCATCGTAAATTTAATATGAAACTTCAACAAAACTCATATGTAACTCATAAACATACGTATAGAGGTATAGTATAGATTTTAGACAAACGCACACGTCTAGATACAGGGTGTTCCGTTCCTACGGAGACATCAGCACACCTCGACATTGAAGGACAAAACAATTGCGGAAAGACGTGTCGAACTCCAAGGGCGAGGAAGGAAATTGTTTTTCCATTTGCTAGACGTATACGAGTTAATTTTAATGAACGATGTTTTTTAAGGGGTCTACAAAAGCTTGATGTTTTAAATGTAAATGTTTTTATTGCATAGTTGTATAGCCTAGGATCTAAATTTCCATTCGAAAAAAACGATTCTGTAATACTCCCAAAAATTGACCGAGTTATGACGATTTTTGTCAAACTTCAGCCGACTGTGCTACGGCGAACCGCCCCGCTTCCGACTACTCACCCTTTTTTCTTTTGCGTTTTTCTCGAAATTATGTTTTTTGAAACGGTGTAAGTCGTATCTGAAAATCCTTTCGTCCGATTCATTTCAAATTTGGACAGAGGACAGTTTATAACATTTTCTATCATATTACCGGATGATTTTTTTTACATGTTCATCTATTTGTTAATGGCAACTGTCACATCCGGAAGGGAAGCGAGCATAATATTTCCGTCTCCCTCTTTGTTGCCTACGCCTAGCGCAACAGCACGAGATGAGGGTAAAATGGGGTAGTGCGTGGGAAAGAATAGAATTAAGGAATTGACGCGATATTTCGGTATTGAGGAATAATTCGACAAGCCCATATAAATTTAACCGACGTTTTATTATAAATGGATAGTCGATTTGAATGTAAATTAATAATAACTGTAAAGGAATAATACAGAAAAATGACAGAATTATGTAGTTCGCTTACATTTATTGGTGTGCGTAGCTGTGTGTGTTCACTCGTTAGGATATCGGTAGACGCTCTTATGAATATGGGCCTTTACTCGTAGCCAGAAGCGCTCGCTGTTGGAGTAGGTCGGTGACACGCGCCAATATTTTCGGTCGGCCTAAAGATAAATATATATGGACGGCGAGAGTCACTTGAAGCTCTGTACGATCTTAGAGCGCGGGGAACGGATTCGACTTTTTTACGCGAACTGTGGGTCAAAATTATACATTTAATAAATTCAAAGGAAAAACTTGCAATAAGATTGTTTGTACGTAGATTGGAATTAAGCCATGATAAAGGAACTTGATTCACGGGAGATTGAGCTGTGAGATCGATGGATGTTGCCGAAAGACTTAGATTGAGACTCGATGGAAGAACTTGATTCGATGGTAGTTGGCGGGAGACTATGTTAGACTCAGCAATAGACTGCTGGATCAAAATTAAATGTTGGGTTCGGACTGATGTTGGATTCCAACTGACGTTGTATTCGTTCCCTGCGCCTTCCGGCTCCAGATTCCGATTTTCGTAGAGTACAGAAAGAAGGGGACTTTGGGTTTTTTATGTTCGTTTACCCAACCAGGGCGGGGGACATAGAAGTCTATCCTCTGCGAGTTTTTCGTGAGAAAGCACGCGGAGTTGGATTTGTTTATGTGAGGTTTGGAGCCCTCGGTCTATCGTTGCTTCCTATACGGTTACAATCGAAACAACGTTAGGGCCTGTTGGCCGGTGATGTTTGAGTCATCTCGCTTGCAGTTACGTATATTTTTGTTTTACGACTTTTCGGAAAAATCGGTCCTAGAACCATGTATTCATCAGACTCGGGTGGATAAGGGAAAGGTTAACTTTCCTTTAAAGGCTAACTTTCTATAGGAAAAGTTTAGCGACTACGTCGCAGGATGTGACACATCTGATTGAAGTAGTTGTTTGAGTAAAAAACCGAACTTTTTTCTATTGCTTGCCATTCTCGTAATTTTTCAAATTTCGAAAAGGTATCCGGTCATACGAACATTTTATTATTATACTAAAATTACATTTCATAATATTTCACTTCTGAACCTAGTCCCCAGAACCACCTGGACCAGTTGGCCATGCAGCAACGGAGGCACTTTATGCCAATAATAAAGACATTATTTTTTAATTAGAAAAGAACCCAAACTTTGCAAGAGTGTATTAATTGTGTGCGGAATCCCGGCCTAATACTCTCATTGGAAAACAATGTTCCAAAATGACTTGTTTTTGATAGGCCCCAAGCTTATGCAGTTAATGATAATCTATACTTTGATGGCGAGATCTTATTCGACCCGAGACCCTTGAATTTTTTGTTTCTTTGTTTTGAAGTTCCTTTGACCTCTCAATTTAAACGCGTATACAATGATTGACACACTGTACGCGCACAAAGATAGATCACTGACACGTGTTTACGTTCCTTCAAACAACCGGCGAGGGAGACTCGCGACAGCGGTAGGTGCTTTTAAAAAGCGAGAGGCTAGTTTTCCTTCGATCCTCCACCATGTGCGTGCGTATTCGTATGTGAATTCGTCTACCGGAAGGGAAGGGAAATATTGCATACAAGCTTGCGGTATGAAAGCGACATTCAGGATATGGTCCACGTATCCTGGAGGTGCACGTATATACAGGGTGTGCCACTCAAGTTGGCGCAACGACATATCTCAGAAGCGATGTATATTAGAAAAAATGTTTTGATGAAAAATTTCATAGTTTTCGGGAACATAAATAAGGGTTACGTACATTTTCTATTTGGTATAAATCGTCGAAGTTATTTCAAGGTCAACTTGCTAACCAATCAATCACTGTTCGGGAATTCCTTGCGGTGGAACCGGTCAACAATATGGCGTGGGTAGTGGAAAGGTCGGAGAATTAGGAAGAGGGGTACTTGGATTAGGACATGCCTCCGTATGAAGGTAGGCTTCTTAGCGTTACGTGGCATGAAACAATAATGGTAAAAAAAATATTACAGAAACTATAATATCTTTTTTTACTATAAAAACTATTGAAACGTTATAAACGTTAACGATACTATAGAAACGTTTTTTAATAAGGATCTATAAAAATGGTAACCAATTTAACGGGAGATATACACCTAGATGGTCGAGGTCGAGGATTTAGAAGCTGTGAACATTCCGTCGACCGTAGAAGACCTACACTATGGGCCTGGTATCGATGATTCCATGTAAGTTGACAGATTTCATGATTTATTCATTTTAAAATTTTCAAACGAGTTTTTCTCAACACCACGTTTTTCAAATATGTACCCAAAATTTCTCGAAAACCAATGAACCGATTGCCTTGAGGTTTTTGTGGTTATTCTATACACCATTATCTAGTACTTGTCATAGGATTGTTTTTCCTTTTCTGAGTTTTTGTTTTATATTCAAAATAATAACGAATTTTTGGCCCAAAAATCACTATTTATGTTCAAACGTCCGCCATTTTGTCATAAATCGATATTTTCAAAATCGGCTATGATAAGTCCTAGATTATAGTATCTAATTTAAAAATCTTTTTGGTTTTTTTTTAAAATTATTTTTGAAGAAACGCCAGTGGGTACCGTATACGCAGATTCTTTTACGACGTTCCCAGGATCATACAATATCCTTGTACATTTTTGATATTTTTAAATAAACAAAAAAAAACATTTTTTTGAAAGTATATACTTTTAGATAATTAAAACTCCAAACCGAAATTTCAAATAGTATTCCTTAAAAAAATTCAGAAAAATGACCTTTTTCCGACTCCTAGGTGTATATCTCCCCTTAAATGTACAAGAAACAAATATAAGAAGTGAATATGAGAAAAATTAATCATTATCTAAATGGAAAATGGAGAGAAGGATTTTTAAAAAATTGCGGTAAGGAGAGGAAGCAAAAAAGCTTTAATTTTTACAGTGTGTGAGAAAGATTTGGACTGCACCGTGCAGCGTGTTTGAGTTAGTTTAGGTAGGAGTCACGGACTGTGAGAGCTCGCACGTGGATATCTGTTCACGGACAGTGAACAGCGATATCAGATGCCACGTTCGCGACTCGAGGTTGGAGTTTTATATCCGTCTCGGTTGCCAACACTTACGGAAAAGGATTTCACCCGACGCCTACAGTCGGCGAGCGCACGAACTAGTGCGAGGCACGCTCGGGCCAAGTCGGTTAGGAAGGGAGGTATACTCATAGGGTAATACAAATTTTAGTTCCACGGGATGCCGTGGACATTTTGTGGCGCGGCTATGATACTTCGGTCTAACCCCGAAGTGTCATAGCCCGACCCGTACATTTTTTTCTTAAGCGGTAATTAAAGAGTTTCGTGAGTGCGCGGGCGTGTAGTGCGTTTTTGCAGGTGCGTGACAGGTGAATGACAAACCGAGCACGAGTAATTTACGCTGGCGGCCGCGAGGAACACAAAGATAAAGTTGAGTATGAAAATAATAATAAATTAACCTAAAAACACACATAGAAACCAAACATTTAAATAAAATGAAACAAAATATAGTTAAGAAAAAAGGAGCGGTACTCAGCGTACGGGGAGAAGGAGCCGCACGCTACTCAGTGCTATCGGCGGTGTTCTCTTCCCCGGCCCGATTTGTACGCTTAACCATCCGGGTGTTAATTTCTCCCTTTACCCTTCCAGGTCAAGGGAGGAGCGAACCCGGGGATAATTAGGGAAGAAAATTGACTGCGCTAAAAGGCGCGGACAACAAACTTTAGTTTTAAAATGGAAATCGATATTATTTTTTCAAAAAAAGTTTTTCCTCTCTCAAATTGGTCATTTTCGTCTGAAACTTGTTTTTGTTTGACTTTAATTTTGGGTTTGGTTATCTATTTGGTTAAATATTATATAATATCTTAATATATTGATATCAAGCAGATCAAAGTTTAAGGCGGAAGATACTTATTTTGTTAGGCAAAAAATGATTCTGAAATAAAAATAATTGGTTCCTATTCAAAAAACTTAAGTTGACCTTGAAATAACCGTGAAGGTAGCCACCAAGGTAAAAGTAATCAACACCATAATTTTAGTTGCTCAAAACTGTGAAACTTTTGTTGCATCCCTTTCGGGATATTCTGTAGTACCGACTCAAAGGGTGGATATACACTAGGGTGGTCCTTATTTGGGGTGTTGACGAATTTCGACAAGTGCGCCCCCTAGACACGTTCGAAATAAATAAAAAAAATGTGTGCAAAAACGGAGCGCTGTAGTCCAATTAGAAGACGTGCCTCTAAGCTCGTTTTGTTTCTCATTTGAATAACATGGGATTTTTAGACTACTTTAGTCATTATGTTTTTGAGTTGTCCCCAAGCACGCAAAAAATTCTTTTTTCACATAAATCTGTTGTTTATGGGTACAACTACGCGTACATTTTGTTACAAAACTTCACCAGCCGGCAGGCCCGTGGACAACACAGAACGCGCGTGAGCACCCCTGCTTTCTGCTTACAACGAGACCCCGCTTGCCAGAGTGCCAGAGCACGAAGTTTTCTGTCCCGAGAGTGTGTATGCGAGTCTATGCGTATATAATTGTCGTATTTCCGTGATTGAAAAAAAAGTTATAAAAACGTTTTTCTACAGTTTTTTGCTGTTTTCATATGGTGTACTGCTACGCTAATTTTTTTTTCCGTTCCGATACATGGACGAATTTGGTTACTCCGAGATAACCTCAAAAGCCACAGGTGGTCATTGTACTTTCGATAGTTTCGTGGCATTATTTAATTTCCGTGAGTTCGTACATCACTGTGAAATGTAGAATGTCTTCGTCACGTACGACACGGGTGAACATTTTTTTAATCGGTGACATTGACACACAAATTTATGGAAACAAGTTACCATCTCAAAAACAAGTTTTAAAAGTACTTTTTTTCAACCTTCGCGAATTAAAATTAACGCTGCTAGAAAGTGCGACGTTGACAATAAAAGAAGTATTGATATTTTGGCAAAAAGCCCGTTTACCGACACAACAATTCCATCGCGCTGTACAAAAATTGACAGATTTATATGAGAAGTGGCGGAAATTGCAAAGAAATGCCGGGAGGTTCTCTAACAAAGAGAAAGAGGAAGCTTTCTCCCGTGGACTTAATAACTTATTCGACATCGCCCATGGAAATGTGATGGACATGGTTGGTGAGGAGGGAAAATAATTTTTACTCAACCAAAGGAAAGATGGACGAGTTGGTTACATCGGAGACATCGAAACAATGTACGAGAATGATGAAGAACTCCAACTACGTAAAGAAGAGATTATTCTGCAAAGACTGCGAAAACGCGACATGGAGAAAAACTTAGCCAGTAGGTTTTTATTTTTATAAAAATTATTTTTATTTATTATTGGACGAAACATTTCATTACTCGACTCAAAATGATTATAATTTGTTGTAGGAGAATTCGTAGAATTGGCATCAAGTGATGAAACCTCATCTTTGAACACATTGAGTCAGAGGAGCGTGGCACTTTAACGTTTCTATAGAAGATGGTATGGATTCGTCGGTTCTCTTACTCGATGAGTCTGAAGCCGGACCGTCGCTGCCTAAAAGAGCACGTGGGAGCGTGAATATAATTGACGAAAAATTGGTCGCTGTATTAGATAAGTGTGAATTAAGCGACAGAGATGCTGTCCATGTAATTGCTGCCGTTGCTCAATCTCTACAATATGATCTCAACTCGATGGTTCTTAATAGATCGTCAATTTGACGCTACAGAAAAAAATTGCGTGCTGCAAAAGCATTTAATATTAAACGAGTATTTAAAGAAACGGAACTCGATGCAGTCGTCTTGCACTGGGATGGAAAAATGCTCCTCAATATATTGAAACGTGAGGTCAATGACAGACTCCCTGTTATCATAACGAATGGGAATGTTGAAAAACTGTTGGGCGTGCCAGAGTTAGAGGACGGAAGTGGGCAATCCCAAGCAAACGCTATATTTGACGTACTTGAAGATTGGGGTCTCTCTCATACAGTCAAGGCACTATGCTGTGATACGACAGCTTCTAATCTCGGTCACATAAAAGGTGCGGCAGTCGTTTTAGAACAGATTTTAAAACGAGATATTTTATTCTTACCTTGCCGACACCATATTTTCGAAATTATTCTACGAAGTGTTTTCGAACAAAAAATGCCTGCATCGAGCGGTCCAAACGTCGCTATTTTTAAGAGGTTCCAAGAATCGTGGACTAGAATAGATAAGACCTCATGGAAAAGTGGAATCGAAGATGCGGATGTAAAAAAAATATTAATCGAGCATATCGAAAGTATTAAATCATTCGTGGAAAAAACGTCGATGAATAGTCAGCCGAGAGAAGATTATCAGGAGTTACTAGAATTAACTCAAATATTTATCGGCATTACTCCGCCTCGTGGTGTTATATTCCGGTTCCCCGGAGCGTATCATCATGCTCGTTGGATGGCAAAGGCGATCTATTGCTTAAAAATATATTTGATTCGCGAAAGTTTCAAGTTAACTTCAAAAGAACACAAAGCAATTGCAGAGGTGTGTATTTTTATTGTCGTAATATACGTGAGAGCATGGTTTACAGCTCCATTTGCACCTCAAGCACCAAACCACGACTTGCAGCTTTTGAAAAAACTTGACAATTACAAGTCAATTGATTCTGATGTTTCTCGAGTAACAATCCAAAAACTCATCAAGCACTTATGGTATCTCAATCCGCAAACTGCAGCGATGTCATTCTTTGATCACGAAATATCACTGTGCGTGAAACGAAAAATGTTGCTCGGGTTAGACACGAGTGACGAAACCGAAGAGGATTACTCCAATCGCATAGAGATAAATCCCAAAGATATTGTAACTATACTCGACAAAGAGATGGATCACTTCATATCTCCACAATCGCTAAACCTTTTCACGAGATTCGAAATTAGTACGAATTTTTTAAAACTCGATCCGTCTTTTTGGCCTGAAAATGAACATTTTAACAAAGGTTTAAATGTGGTCAAATATTTAAAGGTCGTAAATGATACAGCTGAGAGAGCAGTCCATTTAATGGAAGAATACAATAATATTCTTACACGGAACGAAGATCGAAAACAATATATTCTGCAGATAGTCTCGGAATATCGTAAAAGCTTTCCCGATCCAAAAAAACAGACGGTGATCAAAACATTTTAATTTTAATTATTATTTTTTAAAAAAGCATAAAGTGTAAACGATGTGTTTTGAAATACACTAATTGAAATACATATTTTTTCCCACATGTACAATTACTTTTTTTTACAAACTTATGACGTAAATAAGACTGCCTTTTAATTGGTGAAATACTGTCAAGCACCAAGCGGCTAAAAACAGGTATTCACGTTGATCAATTTGCCGTCGTGTATAATATCAGGGGGATGGGGGACGTAAAGGTTGTGATAACGACTTGTGGAAAAATATACGCATAGTTGTACCCATGAACAACAGATTTAAGTGAAAAAAGAATTTTTTGCGTGCTCGGGGACACCTCAGAAACATAATGACTGAAGTAGTCTGAAAATCCCATGTTATTCAAATAAGAAACAAAACGAGCTTAGAGGCACGTCTTCTAATTGCACAGCGCTCCGTTTTCGCACACATTTTTTTAAATTTATTTCGAACGTGTCTAGGGGGCGCACTTGTCGAAATTCGTCAACACCCCAAATAAGGACCACCCTAATATACACCCTGTATATCCACACACATTACAAATCTATGCATCGCCAGGAGTCAAATATACCGGGCACAAAGTTGCTACGAAGAAATAAAAATACCGTATATGGCGCAGCTTGATATTAATATGACTGGAAAGACGAAAGTAACATCAACACACGCACGTACGCTGGGTTGCCTGGCAATGGGTATATTACTAAACGGAAACTGAGTTCCAAATGAGAGATATTCCAGATGGAATTGCGAAATTGCAACGTACAAAGCTCTCGTCATTGGAATCAGGTTATTAAATAATTACATTACCCAGGATGATGGAATAATCCCGAACAAAAATAATTAGTTCGTTGCGCAATAAATTGCACACGCCAGTTTTTGTGTCCCAGTGAAATGACGCATCGATGGAATTAAAAAGGCCGCGAACGAGCTTGGTCGACAAAAGTTCCAGCACCGTGCACATAGGCGAATATATTCAGCAAAAAGGTTATCTCCTTTTTTCATGTCCATTCATTTTATCTCCTTCACTTTCATTTTGTATGCTTTCTGGAGATTTCCATGGATATTATTAAGAATCTTTATCCAAAAATTAGGAAATTCAAAAAATGTTCTGTACTCGATCCGTAATGATGAAAAGCTTAAGTCGCGGAGAGGGAAGTACGTTTTAAAAATACGTACTTCATAGGGTAATACAATTAATTTTTTTTCAATTTGGTTTGTTCAGCCTTAAAGGGTCTTCCCCTTTTTACGTGCCGCAACCCGACTCAACATTGTTCTACCTCCCATTCCACTGCAGCCCCTCTCCTTAAATCTCCCATTCCACAATCCCCCATCTACCTCCCATTCACCCCCCCCCCCGCCCCCCGAGCGTGCGTTTGCAGCCGTCTTCCCCTCTGTGTCGTGTTCACCATGACGCATCTGCCATGGGCATAGGGAAACTCATTGCAGTAACTACTAATGATTAATATTTCTTACTGACACACAATTAAGGGGTTAGACCACAGTAACGAGTATAAAATCATGTTCGAATTTAACATTTTTTTTCGTATGCAAAAGTGATTCACTCATAAAATTAATTACACATCTATTTAGTATAAATATCAAGCTGTTGGAATTTTTTTTTTTCGATGTACACAATGGCCGTCTACTCAAAACTTCTCGAAACAGCCTTTTTCCAATTAGCGTGACAAATAACTTCAACAATTTTCACTCGTTTTACTTCAAATTTAAAAGATATGTCCCTAATTGCATTTCGCAGAGAAGTGCGTACGGAATTTCTGATTAATCGAAAACTTTTCATTTTATGAGCAGTTTATGAACAGTTATAACGAATTTTTTTACTGAAAATTCATTTCTTAAGTTTAAATATCTACAACTTTTGCATTCCGTACGTACTTCTCTAGTTATTCTAATGTAGATTAACGAGAATTTTTTTTGTTCTAGGTAAACAATTTGGGATGCTAAATGTCACGCCGCGGAGCGCGTCTAAAAATATAACAGAAGAAAATATCAGTGGTTGGCCATTTTGTACATAAAAAAAATCTTACAGCTCGATATTCATACTAAATAGACGTGTAATTCATTTTATGAGTGAATCACTTTTTTATACGAAAAAAATTGTCAAATTCGCACATGATTTTATACCCGTTACTGTGGCCTAACCCCTTAATGACAATAAGTCCAACTTACAAGGAGACGGTATGACCGAGGGGTCGGGGATTTGGCCGAATCTTTCTGTGGTGAAAGAGGACCTCTAGCACCTCACGTGGTTAAAGTAGTAGGATGCACTACTCGGAAAATTGAGATAAATATCGATTCAAAGTTTCTTAGGCGCCTTATGAGTTCAAAATGTCAGACACTTGTCGAGCCGCCGTCTGGGTTGGGGCTGGTTAGGGCTCGGTCTTTTGCGCCGCAGGTCTCGAGTTCGATTCCTCCTTCGGATCTTACTTTGTTTTTCTTTCTTTTTTTTATTATCCCAACAAATATTCAAAACGTTTGTCATCCCTACATTATTTTTAAAAATTTATTCACATTATTTTTTTTAAATTATTTTCTTTTGTCTTCCAATAAAACAATTCATAACGGTGGGTTTTTTATTTTTCATTGTAAAGTATATGAGGAGGAACATTGGGTTTTTAATGAGAATAACAAACTCGATTAGGAAAAATTCAATTTTTATTCATATAATAATTATATACAAAAACCGGAGTGGTAATTATCGTAGAAACAAAGAAAGCAGTAATTTTTGCGACATCTTGCGCCACATATGAAAGTGGATTTTTTACAATCGCAGGAAGTTTGCAATATATCCGTACAAAAACATGTCCCATTAACATTCATGAAAATGTTTCCTGTAACTAATAATTTAGAGGCAAACCAGGAGTATTGAATCATGTCTCGGAATTTCGGCGACGATAATTGATGGTGAATTATTGAATGGATTTTAATGGAATGTTAATGGGACATGTTTTTGTACGGATGTATTGCAAACTCCCTTCGATTGTAAAAAATCCGCTTTTATATGATATGCAAGATGCCGCAAAAATTATTGCTTTGGTTTTTGTTATTAATTATTATATGAAGAAAAATTTAATTTTTCCTAATCGACTTTGTTATTCTCATTAAAAACCCAATGTTCCTCCTCATATACTTTACAATGCAAAATAAAAAAACCACCGTTATGAATTGTTTTATTGAAAAAAAAAGAAAATAATTTAGAAAAAATGAAAATAATTTTAAAAAAATCATGTGAATAAATTTAAAAAAATAATGTAGGAATGAGAAACGGTTTGAATAATTGTTGGGATAACATTAAAAAAAAAACAGAAAAAAGAATCAGATCCGAAGGAGGAATCGAACTCGAGACCTCCAGCGCAAAAGACCGAGCCCTAACCATCTAGACTAGACGACGGTTCAACAAGTCCCTGGCATTTTAAACTCATAAGGCACCTAAGACACTTTGAATGGATTTTTTTCAGAATTTTCCGAGTAGTGCGGCCTACTACTTTAAGCACGTGAGGTGCTAGGGGTCCTCTTCCACTACAAAAAAATTCGGCCGAATCCCCGACCCCACGGTCGTGCCCTCTCCTTGTTAATTCGCCATTTTTCATAAGAAAATGTGTTCAACTTCCTACTTGTGTACTTAATTTTTTTTTTTCTTAAAAATCGTGTAGCGTGGAAGCTTTTATTTACTTTTTCCAAAAATTGAGATTTTTTGTCTTTTAATCGTCAAGAAATATAGTATATTGATATACCCTTTGAAAACTTTTAAAATGTAAAAAAGGACGCTAAGTAATAAAAGTCCCCCCAGAAACATCATTTCTTGTTTGATTGTATAAAAAATGCTCATTCAATTCAAAATAGCAGTATATAGTATTTATTCTTTCACATGTACACCCTTGCGGGCTTTTACAATCTCCCGTCTGTTTCGTTTTTATAATACGTTTTCTTTTTGCCATATTTCTATTATTTACATTTCTCCTTCACTTTCCTTTCTAAACTTCCCTCCCAGTTTCCTCCCCCTTCCTTTTCCCTATCTTATAAAATTCCCTGACTACCTCGCAGAGTTCTTTCACTGTTTCCTTTCCTTTTAGAGCTCTGCTCCATCCCACTGCTATTTCTCCCTCCTGTTGTTCCACCCATCGTTGATATTCCCTTTTCACCTCTTCGTACATTTGCGCCTTTGCCTTCTCGCATTCCCCTATGTGCTTCAGTGTTTCCTCGTCCCTGTTGCACACTCTGCATCTCGTATCCTTGAATCCTTTTTCTTTCTCCTTCCCTAGACTCTCAGACCTCATCCTTGCGCAAGTTTTTCTAATTTCCTCCCGCGTTGTTCCTTTCCTCCGATACTCCACCATCCCCACTTCTGCCTTCCTATCTTTATATTCAACGCAAAACCTTGATCTGTCGATTTTTTCCCAATTTCTTCGTGTTTCTTGATTCGACAAGTTTTGCACTGCTCTCCCTGTCTTCGTTTTCCACTCCCTCGCGTTGCTTCTTCTTGCAAGGAAACGTTGCGAGGTCGATGCCTCCGATTTCGATGAAATTTAGCATGCTTGTAGAATGGGCAAAAATAGGCGACACGTACTTTTTTATATAGGCGGAACCCGATTTTTAAGGGTTGAAAAGCACCCTCGAAAATTGGGGTACTTTTCGTTTTTCGCCGATAACGTTTTAACGGTACGAGATATGAAAAAACTTCAAATTGTAACAATGTTTATTTTTTCGTGTACTATACATTGGAGATGAGAACGATGCAGATAGCAACAAATTTCATATTGTTTGTTGCAAGAATGCAATTTTTTCAACTGTATCTCCGACAATTTTTTATCGATTGGGATGTAAATTTGCATACATGTAGAGAATGGAAAAGTACGGATACTGATTTTATCTGTTTCCGATATCTCACAATTAAGGGGTTGAAACTGCTCGTCGATTTTTTTGCCGAGAGCATCGTATAATCAGCTAGCCGTTTGGCATTTCGGTCTAAATTCACGTCAACGTATGTTCGTGTAATGACGCAATTGCATATTTGTAATATTCCAGCCCTCCCCCCCAACGGTCCCCCTCTCAAAAGACAAACGTTCAAAGTTCTTACCGTGCGGCATGGACGAAAATTTGTAGAAATGAAAATGGGTTACAAAGAAAGTACAATCAGTAAAAATAGTCGATACACATTTTATCGTTTTCAAAATAAAAATAAAGTTCGAAGGGAAAAAATGTGGTATTCTTCGACTACTAGACGTTCCTGATGATAATGATGAGTACAGCAACAAATGGCGTGTTGTTTATTGCAATAATTCGTGAATTACTTGTGAAAAATCACTCTTCAGTTTCCCACTCATATGGGCAGAGGCAAGGCTCGCAATCACGGACTGACTTCGTGCTTCGGAAAGCAACTGGATTACAATTGTATATTTACGATGAAATTCCACTCCGCTCACCGTATCGAAGGCATTATCTGCAGAGATTACAGCGTTTTTGGATTGCCGCTGCAACTCATGAACAGAATGATGCAAACATTTTTATCAGCTTATAACGCAGCATAATTTAATCTTTATCTTTAACTTTAATTTCACAAACAGCAGAATCAATGAACGAAAGAAATAAATATTCACAAAGAGCGACTACGGTGCAAAGAGCGGCTCTCATGATAACCTTGAAATCGCCTTATTAAAGATTAATAGCAGTTCTGGTAATAGCGTGTGTCGTCGTAATTTTTTTCGTGTGTATTTATCAATTGGGGTTTAAGTCATATAAATTCACCAACGATCATTATTGCTGCAGTTACGACGGAGAAGCCAGCCATACATTTTTAGTTCGAAATACAAATAAAGATGTACGTTAATCCGGTGAATGTTATTCAACTTCTATCCATAGCGATAAGTGCTATGAATTTGCCTCGCACTCCAATCACCGAACAGGAAAAACAGTTCAGTAAGGATCTAGAACACATGATCATTGAAGCGATGTATCAGCCTATGAAAATGGAAGTCGAAACTGGTTTGAATTTTCTGTCACCAAATGAAATTCATGAAACAGCCGCAATAGAAGATGACAGTGAAGGAGATTGGCACGGACAACGATACCTAGATCCAAAAATTGATGAAAATGTATGTACCCAAGATATAGAAGAATTGAGTTACGAATCCAAGACAAGAGCTGTATATTACTGGAGATCCGGGGCAAATGGGAATAGAAAGTTATCATCTGTTCAAACGAAATTCAAAAAGGTGAAATCAGAGCCGTAGTTGCGCCGGTGGGCCCATAGTATAAATAAGGGTGGCACCTACAAAGAAAAGTTAACAAAGATAGCTCACTACACGTTAAACAATTTTAATGATGCTTTGGACAACAGGCTGCCTGTCCACGATATAGATCTTCAACGATGGGCCTTACGTGCACGAGAAATTGTAGAAATACCAGCCGTAAATTTCCAAGCATCCGCTTCTTGGCTAAGGACATTCAAAAACCAACATGGAATTGTGTCACGGAAGATTACTGAATATGTAACGAAACAACTATTATTAAACGCTGATACACTTCAAAACAAAGCATCGAATTTATAGAAATGGTGAAAGTCAACATAGCCAACGTTGGGGCTGAAAACACATTTAATTCTGATAAGAGTGGATTCAATTTAGAACTACATACAGGCCGCATATTGGCGAAAGAAGGGCAGACATCCGTTGAGACAGGCGTCCAATCGAAAACATCAACAACACACAGTTATACTATACAGCATTTGGTGTCTGCGAGTGGCAAGCTTTTGGCACCTATGTTGATCTTTTAAACGAACCTACTGGCAAATCTGGTCCTCGAGTGGAACAAACTATGTTCAGAGCGGAAAATATATTTCTATTGGCTTCGAAATCTGGAAAATTGACGACTGATCATTTCAAGCGATGGTTCCAAGAAGTATATATTCCCAATACGGGTCCAAAATCGGTAATACTTCTGGATTCTTGGAGCGGTCAATGTTCAACTGCATTAAAAAAATGGATATGCAAGGGAAATATATTAAAGTTTTAACCATTCCAGCAGGTACATTTATTGCACCAGCTCCATTAGTTCTGTAGACAATTAGTCCATATGATAATTAGTAACTCCTGCAGGCACGACTGGAATCATACAGCCCCTGGCTTCCGTGTATGGAAAAACTTCATCAAACACTTTTCTGACGCAGTAATATTTTACAATTACGACGTCGATCTGCATTTGAGAGACAAAATTGTTAAATTACAATCTCTTACACACAACCAGTTTTCTTCTCCACGGTTTACAAACCTTTTCAAATATGCGTGGTACAAAAGCGGGTACAAAGAAGAAAGACCACCAAACTTCGAAAATCCGGTAGAATTTTGCTTTTCACAAAATGTACCGACATGCGATATATGCGGCGAATCTCTTTGTTTCAAACACTTTTATCATGACTATCATTATTGTAATAAGTATAGTCCATAAAAAACATAGAGTTGAAACGTTTCCTAAATGAGTAAACGTGGAATGTTACAATTATGCAATTGCGTCACAACACGAACATATATTGACGTGAATTTAGACCGAAATGCCAAAAGGCTAGCTGATTATAAGATGCTCTCGGCAAAAAAATCGACGGGCAGTTTCAACCCCTTGATTGTGAGATATCGGAAAAAGATAAAATCCGTATCCGCACTTTTCCATTCTCTACATGTATGCAAATTTACATCCCAATCGATTAAAAATTCTCGGAGATACGGTTGAAACATTGGCATTTTTGCAAAAAACAATATGAAATTTGTTGCTATCTACATCGTTCTCATCTCCAATGTATAGTACACGAAAAAATAAACATTGTTGCAATTTGAAGTTTTTTTATATCTCGTACCGTTGAAACGTTATCGACGAAAAACGAAAAACACCCCAATTTTCGAGGGTGCTTTTCAACCCTTAAAAATTGGGTTCCGCCGATATAAAAAAATACATGTCGCCCATTTTTACCCGTTCTACAAGCATGCCAAATTTCATCGAAATCGGAGAATCGACCTCGCAACGTTTCCTTGATAATGTGTCTCCTATTTGCCCCTGTCCCGCCTGATTCATGGCCTCTTCCATTTCTCTGCCCCATTTCGTCGCGTTTCTGTTAATGATTTCTCTCGCCTTTTCCTTCAAGCATTTCTTGGGCCATCTCTCCTCTTCCATCCCCATGATGGTACCTATATAATCCGCCGCCCTTTTCTTCATGATTATTCCTATTCCCTTGCATCCTGCTTCCATTTTCCAGATATAGTCCGGTGTGTTTTTTCTTAGTCCCATCGCCATTTTGGTGTTTGTTGCCTGCATCCTTTCTATCCTTTCTCTTCTTTTCCACCCCCACACCTCTACTCCGTATAACAGTCCACTCCTCGCTAGTGTCTCTATTATAGGCAGTATTTCCCTCAGGTCTCCTATCCTTGCCCTATTGCGATTCCCCATGCCGCATTAATCGCCTTTCTGATCTTCTCTTCACTCAGTCTGATGTGTTTCTCAAAGGTGTTTCCTGTCGAGAAACACATTCCCAGGTACTTGTATTCCCGTACTACCTCGAGTCTTTTTCCCTTCACTTCCCATCCTTTCTCCTTCTTTCCTCTTCCCCCTTTTCGAAACACCATTACCTTCGTTTTTTCCGTGTTGATCTCCAGCTTGTTTCTTTCCACGTATTTCTCTAGAGTCTTCAACATTTCCCTTAACCCTTCCCCTGTATCTGCTACTAGTACCACATCGTCTGCGTACTCCAGTGCATATATCTTTGCTCCCCCTATTACTGTCCCTCCTTCCTTTTTTCGCTGCCATTCTAATTCTATGTCCTCGATGTACCAATAGAATAGCGTTGGGCTCAGCGCGCAATCTTGTCTCACGCCTTTCCACGTTCTAAATTTTCCTGACACCCCTTCTCCCGTTATCACTTCGTTCTGGATTTCCTTGAAGATTCCTTTTATGATTCCCAAAATTTTCCCGTTAACCTCTGCCGCAATCAGTTTTTGTATTAAAATCCGCCATCTACCGAGTCGAAGGCTGTCCGGAAGTCCACGAATGCTGCGTATAGCTGTCCTCTTTTCTTCTTCAAACTGTTGTTAATTATGACGTTGAGAAGAAATATGTGATCCCGCGTTCCTCTTCTCTGCCTGAAGCCTGCTTGCCCTTCCTTCAGCATCCTTTTTTCTTCCAGCCAGTATATCAGACTCTTGTTGACTAGGGTCGTCAATATCTTATATCCCACATCCATTAGCGTTATTGCCCTATAATTATTTGCTTTTGCCACGTCTCCCGCCTTATGTATGGGGTATATCCTGCCTGTTTCCCATCCTCTTGCCAATTTCCCACTCTTCCATGTTCCCTTAATTATTTCGTGCAGCTCCTCCCTTCCGTCTCTCGGTAGCCCTTGAAACAGTTCCGTTGGTGGTCCATCTTGTACCGCTGCCTTCCTTTTCTTCATTTTTTTCAATACTCTTTCTATTTCTGCAACCTCTATGTCTCTATTTGCGGTTTCCTCCACCAGTCTCTCTCTTTATCTTACCTCGTTGGTTCCTCCTTTCCTTTCCATTTCTTCTTTCGTATCTATCTCCCGTTGGCAGGTTTGTCCTTCTCTTCCGATCTCCTCCCCTCCCAGCAGTCTTCTAAAATGGTTAATCCATTCCTTTTCCAGTATTTTTTGACTACTTTGTTAAAGACTGGGCCCCGCAGCCGTTGCTAGGAGATTTAAATTCCCCACGCGAGGGCGCTAGTGCCGCCGAGAGGGCGCCGAACGCGGCAGTCGAGAAGACGAAGGAGGGAGGGTGCGCGCGACTCGGGAGAGCGAGGCGAGCCGCGTGTGAGAGAGAACGGTACAAGAAGAAGGAAAGGCGACGAGGGTACCAGCGCTGCGAGTGAGACGCGTGAGAAAAGCGGCCATCTGTCCTAAGGGAACTGTTGGGCTCTGCGAGTTGGATCGCCAGACTAACTAACATAGTTAGTTGAATAACTGACGCGAGGTGATTAATAATCCTAATCAATAATGCCCGATTTATTGATACACAATAAATGAAATACAAATCCGTATTTATAGAGGTCGATCGGTTGGATACGCTCCTACTCTACTATTCGCAGCGTATCGTTGGTGATCGCGTGTTTTACTGCTAAGAGAATTAGAGAGGAGTCGCGCGGAGTCGTCCTTCTTATTCTCGCCCTTGCTCAGTCCTGAGTGCCGTGTTTTTTCCCGATCGGGCCCTCAGCATCTTTTTGATTCCCCTTCAAGAATGTGGGTGTTTTTGGGGAACAGGCCTTTTCCTTATAGAGTATTTGCAGTTGGATGGCTCGGCGTGGGAAAACGTCGAGTCGGACTAGACGCATTTCCTCGGCCCTTTCGGTCGCGATGCCGACAGCTAGGCGCGCAGGAAACTATAAACTCGAAGGGAAAATACAGAAAAGATAGGGCCCTCGTAAAAGGCGACACTTGGGGCTCCGGCGGCAGATAAGTTTTAGGCCATGCTGATTACGTTCCCACCGCGAGGGCCTGGGTCAGAGACGTCGGCGGCTAACAACTCGAACGATGCACGTTCGTCGTTGTTGACACCCCCACCAGTAGATTGAGGTACGTCCTCGTTCCTCTACTTCAAACTGCGTGAGAGCATCTTCTGATTAGCCCTTTGAAGCTTGGCTAATCGTCTCTCGGCCTTGACCTGCTGCATGGTGGTTTCTTTACAACAAACACGGAACAACCATGTTATCGCACTGCATTTCCACATCGCGGTTATTAATCCTCCGACAAGGAACAGGGAGGCTATTCCTTGCAGGGATGGGAGTACTATTCCCTGTATATTGGCCTAAGAGTCGTTGACCAATAGCTTGACCTGATGACCGTCGAGGGCCCCCCGCAACTCCTTGAGACTGGTGCTGTACTTGTCGAGCGAGTCTAGTTTGATCTGCCGGCTGAAGGTCGCGATAGACAGTCCCTCGGGGAAGGTAAATTGAGGCTAGAAACGTTGAAGGTGATCTCCGTGCGGATCGATTCTTCTAAGGACGTGAGCAAGACGAACCGTGAATAGGTTGTCAATATTTCGCATTTGTCGTTTGTTCGTAAGAGAGATGGTCTCGAAGTGCTGTAAGTCTCTGTTTCCATGCCACAATGGATTGCGATCGGAAAGTCCTTCCCTGGTTTCGGTGGTATAACAATCTGCGCGGTCTTGGTGTTTATCACTACGAGTTCCTTTAAGCGAAATGCGGTGAGGTGGCAGTTGTCCGTGTCCCCTGTTAAGCTGAAGGTGATTTCCGATTCGAGAAGCGCGAAGAATCCGCCTCGTATCCAATTCTCTCGTAGGAGGCGACGTTGATTTTCGATGCCGTCCTCATAGTCTCTCCGTCGAACCATCGTCTTGGTACCAATTGTTCGTGAGATTCGTTCGGCGGACGTGGGGTTGAAAGTCACGTAGGTGTTGTTGACGGCCATAGGGACCGGCGTATTCAACACTATTCTCCATGGTTTCTCGTCGACGAATGGAATCTTGATGATATAAATCAGCTGTTGATTGCGAGACCTGATGGAGACCTCCGATGGATCGATCATCGTTTGGTAATCCTTCATCTAGGCCTGGAAGAGGGTGTCATCCTCGGGCGTCCACAAATTTCCTTGCTCCTCGCGCGAGATTCTCGGGAGTTAGCAGAGTAGGCTGAACGATGCCGTGTTTTCCCATTTCGAGAGCTGTCATCACCGTTCGGAGAACGTAGTCCAGTTCTCGGATTTCTATGTCTAGGCGATGTATTATTTCGTTAATGTACATCTCCTTTGTGATATCGTTGACAGCCGCGCGTACGTTGTTGACAGCGTACTCGATTCTTCCGAGTCGTCGCTCGAGTTCGGGGTCGTTCTCGGAGATGGAAGCGATCATTTTCTCCATTATATACGTTTGTTCTCTGACGATCTTATTGATTTCATTGGTGGCGTTGATTAGGTTAGCTATGTTGGCGTTTATGGT
Source organism: Ophion ellenae (assembly GCA_963210295.1). Lineage (NCBI taxonomy): Eukaryota > Metazoa > Arthropoda > Insecta > Hymenoptera > Ichneumonidae > Ophion > Ophion ellenae. Next base: position 16,926,416 of record OY723385.1, on the reverse strand, counting down.
CTGGAGGTCCGCTTTGTCGGGGGTTCCCCACAAGAATTTATGGACCGTTCTAACTACGTTAAGGATCCCTCTCTCTTTCCGTGGTAACGGGATCGGGTGGTGGAATAGGGTGCGGAGAATTTCGATGTCTCTCCTTAAGGTGTGATATCCTTAAGGCGTCACAGCATAAAGGGCGTCGGTTGCTGGTGACAAGTACTCAACCTCGGGGGCTCCCGAAGCCGTATGGGCCCCCGTGACCAAGCTGTCGGTTTGGGCAATGCGACCGGAAAGGGCTTCGAACGCTGAGTACATCTGCGTGAGGTCGACAGCATATATAAGTCGCCAGGTCTCGGAGTAGAGGTGTACTTCGCCCAGCTCTTCCTGAATTATGCTCGAATGCAGTGGTAGGAGGTCCGTTTTTCCGTCTATAGTCCATTTAGAAATATAGCCGTGAATGGTGTTCAGTCAGATTTTTATATGGTCTATCCGTAAACGACTCGGGGTTCTTTCCCGGATAGGTCAATTCTTTTTAGTAGCCGTGGTCTTCCTGGGGTTGGCTCGTCGTCCAGGAAGTGCCTTCGGAAGGGTTTTGTGTTCCCTGTATGGGCCATGCGCCATGGACCATACAGGGTTCATACAGGCCATGGACCATAAACCACATGGTTTTTTTCGTGATTCACGCTTATCACCTGGTATGGTCCGAGCCACTTGATGGATAACCCGTGTGAAGGGGCCTTATTTCGGACAAGGATCCAGTCCTTTTCCTTGTACTGCGGCATCGGGTTACGTATAGCACTGTCCATGTATTTCTTATTTTTCTCGCGCGCTACCATCAGATGGTGTCTGGCTTGGTACAGTTTGTTCCAATGCTTCTGGTTTAGTTCGTCAAACCTTTGTTGGAGCGTTGACGCGTCCAGTTGCTCAATAGCGCTCGGATAGTTGGACGAGTGTATAAACATGAAGTTGAACGGGGTACCTTGGATCGAGGTATGGAAGCTGTCGTTGTATGTGAAGGCGATAGCGTTCATCTTCGTGTCCCGAGTCGTGATGTTTTTCGTGCACATCGGTCGGATCAAATCCTTCAGGACTCCGTGCATCCTTTTAACAGATCCATTTCCTTGCGGGTGATAAACCGTCGTTTGTATTCCCTTGATTCCCATGACTTCGTGGAAATACGTCATCAGCTTGTTGTTGAACTCCTTTCCGTTGTCACTAAGGGCAAGCTTTGGCGCCCCGAAGATGCAGATCCATTCGTTAAAGAGGGCCGTGAGAACTGTTGATGCCTTCTTGTTTGGGATAGGGATGAGTCTTACGAACTTCGTCAACGTACACTGGATAGAGCGAATATACTCATTTCCTCTCCTTGTCGTTGTTAATGGTCGCACAATGTCGATGGCTGTTTTCGCGTTCGGTTCCCTGGCTGTATCCATCAAGACAGCTGAAGGGACTGGTGGGTTCCTGTCGGTCTTGTATTTTTGGCAGATGGGACAATTGGCTATAAATTCGCGTACCGACTCTTCCATGTTGGTCCAACAGCTCCTGCGTTGTAATTTTTCGGCGGTTTTTGTCATTCCGAGATGTCCCACCTGATCGTTGTGTATTTCTCGTATCCGTTTATCGTATTCCTCCGGCTCTGGCTCTGGGACCCCTGAGCGGCAAAGCTGGAAGTCCGTGTCGGTAAATTCGGCAGCGAGTTCTCGGACTCTTCTCTCGATGGCGTCAAGTTGCGCCATTGAAAATTGTTCAGGCGAGGCAAGGATTTTGAGGTGTTTCTTCCCCTGTTGGATGTGACCTTGGATTAACTGGTACCATCTTTGCTTCCAGGTGTCTTCCTGATGGTGGAAAGGCGTTTCGTGTCTTCGTTTCCTTTCCTTGTTCACACCTTTATCCCCCGTTGGTGGTTCAGGCTCTTGTTTGGTAAAAATAATCCATCGGGATCTGTCCTTGGGGTAGTTTGGCCTGATGGTCAGCTCGTTAAGCCTTCCCTGATGCAAGGCTAAATTGTTAACCCTCTGCATGATGTCATCAAGATCGTCGAGTTCGACTCGCGGGCCTCGTACCCAGCTTTTTGGTTCTGGCTCAGGTCTTTTCAGTGTTCCGACACGTCGAAGGATTCTACGTATGGCTGGCCCTCGTTCTTCCTTTGGGGTTGATACTCCGTTGCTCTTCGGTTCGCGCGGTATCCGTGGCAGCGCGTCGGCTGCTTGGTTTTCGCAGCCTTTTTTGTACTGGATGTCGAAGTAAAATTCCTCCAAGCGAAGCCTCCATCTGAGGATTCGTGAGGACGGATCCTTGATGTCGGCCATCCAGACGAGGGCTCGGTGGTCGGTCTGGATCAGGAACTTGTATCCTAGGAGATATTGGCGTAATCGTTGTACCGACCAGACGATCGCCAGCATCTCCTTATCGGAGGTTCCATAATTCCTCTCCGCGGCGTTGAGGGCACGAGAGATGTAATACACTGGGTGTCCTTCTTGAGAGAGGACCGCCCCTAACCCCTGATCTTAGGCGTCGGTTGTGAGCGTAAACATCTTCGTGAAATGCGGGCGTCGGAGCGTCGGCGATGTGATTAGGCATGATTTCAATTCGTCGAATGCTTTCTGGCATTTTTCAGTCCAGTCGAATCGGGCGTCCTTTTCCGTGAGGTCGACCATGGGTGGGGCGATGTGCGAAAAGTTTTTTATAAATCGCCGATAATAACCTGCGAGTCCCAAAAATGACTTGACCTCTTGTGGGTTGGTTGGTGTCGGGAAATCTCTGACGGCTTCGATTTTTGCAGGGTTCGGTTGCACACCGTCTGTTGTGATGATGTGCCCTAGATATTCGACGTCCGGTAGGAGATATTTACAATTTTCCGGTTCCAAAGTCAGTCCACATTTTCGTAACCTCTCGAAGACGGTAATGAGGTTCTGGTTGTGTTCTTCGATAGTTTCCCCGAAGCTAACGATGTCGTCCATGTAGACCAAGCCGATTTTGTGAGTCAGTCCGACTAGACACTGATCCATCATCCTCTGGAACGTGGCTGGAGCATTTTTCACGCCAAATGGCATTCATTCATATTCAAAGTGCCCCTCCGACGTTGAAAATCCTGTATACTTTCTTGAGTCCTCGTCCATCATTATTTGATGAAATCCGGCTTTTAAATCGAAGGCGCTAAAGAATTTAGCATTCCCGAGTGAGTCGAAGATGGTCTCGATGCGAGGCATGGGGTAGGCGTTCAGTACCGTATTTTTGTTTAATTTCCGGAAATCGATGACGATGCGCCACTTCTTTTCTCCGTCGGGTCCAGGTTTTTTGGGGACGACCCAGACAGGTGAGTTGAATGGTGACTCGGATTCTCTGATGATATCCATTTTTAGCATATCAGCTACCTGGGTTTTTATTTCTCCGCGGTGGGCGTGGGCTGTCTTGAAAATGCCGATGTTGATTGGTGTGTCATTGATTGGTATAATCCTGTGCTTCACATGCGCTGCAGCTGGTAGGTCTTGACCAGGAGATGTAAATATGTCTTGGTACCTCAGGATAATACCGGTGATTGTCTCCCTTTGTTCTGGTTCAAGGTGATCGAGTTTCGAGGTTTCGCGCAAAAATTTTTCTTTTTATTCCGGGGTAAGGCAGATATTATCCGTGTCCCCCCCTTCCATCTTTACGTCGGTAACTCGGATCCGATCTTCGTCGAAGTTTATGGCCTTGTCTGTTGGGAACATTACGGTACGGTAATTCCGTCGGTGATTAGCGCATGAGTCCTTTGTTTTAACACGAGATGTTTGTTTGACAAATTGTAATCTCTCTGTTTCGTAAACGGTGGACCCATAAAGCCACCTTCATGTATAATAGAATCGTCAGGTAGCACGTAGAATATGCTAGTTTCCTCCAGATATCTCAACCTGACCTTCTCGTTCGCTTCAAACCGACTGGTTCCCATGACGAAACTTCTTTTCGCTTTTTCTATCGGGAAACCTTGGGGTATACACCCTTTTTTTTAACAGGTTGAGCGAGCTACCTGTGTCCACTAGTAGTTCAACATCTCGAGTGAATCCTCCTGGGCGGATTCTGACTCGTTCCAGACGTCCGACCCCGACGTTGGATACTCTTGGTATGCCTCCTCTTGATTTCCGTCGTTGTCCTCGTTGGCATCCGTCACTGAGTTTCCTCGGGCTTCTTGATCGATTATGTTGTAAATCTGAGGTGGTTTGGATTGTGGCCTGTCTTGGCGAAAATTTCCCTTTTGGAAGCTTTGTTGTCCGCCGGTTGGCCATGGTTGTAAGTTCCCTCTAGGCTTTAGGCAATCTCGTACGAAGTGTCCCTTGCCACCACAGTTGTAACAGATCGACTCTGCGCTGGCTATGGCAGCATTTACTGTGATCGGCGACTGCCGAGTACCTTTCGGTGCAGTATGCAAATACTGTTTTGGCGGAAGCTGATGTAACCAAGATGCGTGGGGATAAATTCAACGAGCCCAGCCTCGGTCTCGATGACGCCAGTCGCGAATCTTCCGATTTCATTCAATATTTTTTGAACGAAAACCATTGAGATGAACGCCGCTTTTTGGGTGCCCCATACGAAGCGGCATGCGAATTTGAAATGCTTAATCTAGTCTAGTATCGGAGTGGACCTTTCCAGTTTGGGTACCAGCAGAAGACACTCGGTTGTCTTCATTGCGCCTCCCGTGGGTTGTTCGGGTGTATTTCCTCGCGATGGTGGATAATAGGGGCCATCGGGCGGGTTTGGTGGCCCGCCGAAGGGGTAGCCAGGTCCTTTGTGCCCGTAAGGCTCTTGTCCGGGCCACCTCAGATGTTCCGCGGGAGGTCCGAAACCCGGAGGGCCTCCTGGACCTCCTGGGCCTCCTGGACCTTCTGGCCCACCTGGGCCTCCTGATCTCCATCCGCTTCGAGCGTCGTTAGCGATTCTCATATTCATTTTCAATCGATGGTTTCCCTCCGTCCATTGATCAGCTTGGTTGATCCGGAGTTGATCTAACCGCGGATCCATTGCGTTGTCATGTCTCTCGCTTGCTCCCATTTCCGGTGGGTGGCCTCGAGCCGGGTTGCAAGCGGGTTCGAGATGGAGATTTTTTCTTCTTTCAGTATCTCCTTCACGGATTTCAGAACTGTTTTATTCCGCTGGTTTCGCTGAACTTCCTCGAGCACAATTCGTTGTTCCTCGATTTCCCGGGCTGATTCTCTCGAGATCAGATCGAGTTGTTGGATCTCCTTACGGAGTCTTTCGTCCCTCTGAGCTTCCTTTATTGATAGTCTAATCGCTTGCTTATACTCTGTCTGGGGTGTGTCAGGTAGGGGTGCCTCGAGTTCCCAATTCCGTATTTTTTCGGGGGTCGGGGCTCGGAATGACGTAGACGTTCCGGCTCCTTGGTGGGCCTCGCGGTAGTTTCTCAAGCGGTGCATTTCCTCTAGCATTCCCCGCTGTTTTTCTTCAGCTTCCCGAAGTTTTTGCTGGAGTGTCTCTGCCTCGGCGTCCCTCTCCTCGAGGGCACGGAGCTGGGTGACGAGGAGTTCCTTCTCTTGGGCTGCTGCTTCGGCAGCAGTCGCCAAACGTTCGCGCTCGCCTTCGAGTTCTTGAAGTCGCCTCTCCCCGGCTCGAGTTTCGGCAGTAGCGTTGGCCACTATCTCCCGGTAGGTGGAGAGTTGCTCCTGGGCCTGCGTGAATGTCGTCATTGCTTGGATCTTATCCATTTCGACTCTCGAAATTATTTCCTCGGGGGTCAGTCCGCTGTAGGCCGCGAAGTGTGACTGGAGGTACGAGGGTGGGGGTTGGTGCGATATCTCGGTTGTACTAGCGACACCCGGGACGGCTGTGTCGGTTGCCGGTGGCCCGGTCGGTAAAGGGTCTTCCTCAAGAGTCATGGCCTCCGACACGGATTGTCGCGGGGGAGGCTGCTGGTTGGCTTGCTGCCTCGCAATCGCGAAATTTCTTTCTTCTTCTTCGGCCAATCGTTGGGCTATTGTCCTATCTTGCTCGAGCTGACGCGCTCGGGCGGCTTCGTCTGCCTACCGCTGTTGTTCTCGCTCACGAGCTCTCTGTTGACGAACGTCGATAGCTACGTCGTCGCTAATGTCATCCGGATCAACGTCTCATTCGTTAAGGATGTCTCGTGCGCTAGGCAATCCTTCTAACATTGTGCGAATCGTGGACCGTTCTATTAACAGTCCCTTGACTGTCTCTTCGAGAATTCGCCTCTCGGTGGGCGGATGTTCCTTTAGCAATGTCGCGTCTAAATTTCGAAACTCTATCCCCAACTTAGCGTATCGTTCGATATGTTTCCTCACGTTTTCGGGGTTCATCTTGATTATTTATTTAATACTTGTTTGTTGTTAAGTAATTGGCTAATTTACCAATTTTATTCCTTCTATTTATAGGATTTCCCGGTTCCATACGGTTATCCTTTCTCTTGTTGCGCTTGTGTTCTAGACCCTCGGCAAGTAGAAAATATACAGAGATATAACTGACTTACATTTTGGAGAACAGAAGAAGTAGGGAGGTGATGTAGGTGATCATTCCGCGAACTTCCTTCAATTTAGCGCTCGGACGACGTCGAATCCTGGAATCTTCTCTGACTGGACGATTACGGTGGGTCCGACGATTCTGATATCTTGCTGCTCTACGCTCTTCGATTGAGGCTTTCACGAATTCTACGGTACGATTTTTTCCGGCGGCGCGACGTCACTATTCCCGATAGCACTGAATCACTCGCGCTTGAAATGTTCTCGGGTATGTTAATTCTTGGATATCTCGACGCGGAAGACGAAATTCAAATAATTAATATTCCCGAAGGGCGTCAGTAAACACGCGTCGTTGTTTGATTTTTACTCGCACTGACTCGGTGCAGAAGGCTCCAAGTTTAGACGGTCGATATAATCAGTGTGACTCCTGCGGAGAGCAGTCGCTTAAGGGGGGATTGTCTTTTTTTTCACAAAATTTACCGCTTTTTGGGAATTTTTTTGTGAAGAAAGTATACAACGGAAAACTTGTGATACTTGGCATATAGTTTTATTGATCTGTTTACTACATACAAAAATTTTTTTAAACAATTTCATCAAAAAATCCGCCTCCCACCCCCCTCGACGCGCGATGGTCCTTTTTTGATGGTGTGCACGATTTCTCAAAAACTATTCAACCGATTGCCTTCAAATTTGGACAGAATGCTCAGCTGACATCCTTTTATCGTTTGATGAAGCAAAAAAGCAATACGTTTAATAGTTTTTTATTTATAACAAAAAATCGATCAATTTTTTTCGAAAAATCGATACTTCAAGTTCAAAACGTCACCAAATCGTCCATTTTTTTTCCCATCATCGAGCGATAGCTATATGTGTCTAAAGTAAAATGCGTTTTGGGTTTTTGTTGCAGGATGAACGTGAAGGCTGTAATTGTGCACACCATCAAAAAAGGACCATCGCGCGTCGAGGGGGGTGGGAGGCGGATTTTTTGAAGAAATTGTTTAAACAATTTTTTGTATGTAGTAAACAGACCAATAAAACTATATGCCAAGTTTCACAAGTTTTCCGTTGTATACTTTCTTCACAAAAAAATTCCCAAAAAGCGGTAAATTTTGCGAAAAAAAAGACAATCCCCCCTTAACTATATCCTAGCAGGATCGCCAATTTGTCCTATGGGAACAGTTGGGCTCTGCCAGTTGGATCGCCAGACTAACTAAGATAGTTAGTCGAATAACTGACGCGAGGTGATTAATGATCCTAATCAATAATGCCCGATTTATTGATACACAATAAATGAAATACAAATCCGTATTTATAGAGGTCGATAGGTTGGATACGCTCCTACTCTACTATTCGCAGCGTATCGTTGGTGATCGCGTGTTTTACTGCTAAGAGAATTAGAGAGGAGTCGCGCGGAGTCGTCCTTCTTATTCTCACCCTTGCTCAGTCCTGACTGCCGTGTTTTTTCCCGATCGGGCCCTCAGCATCTTTTTGATTCCCCTCCAAGAATGTAAGTGTTTTTGGGGAACAGTCCTTTTCCTTATCGAGTATTTGCAGTTGGACGGCTCGGCGTGGGAAAGCGTCGAGTCGGACTAGACGCATTTCCTCGGCCCTTTCGGTCGCGATGCCGTCAGCTAGGCGCGCCGAAAACTATAAACTCGAAGGGAAAATACAGAAAAGATAGGGCCCTCGTAAAAGGCGACACCTGGGGCTACAGCGGCAGATAAGTTTTAGGCCATGCTGATTACGTTCCCGCCGCGAAGGCCTGAGACAGAGACGTCGGCGGCTAACAACTCGAACGATGCACGTTCGTCGTTGTTGACACATCTTACCGCGAGTCCGACCACGTGCGAGTGGCGAAAAATATTTAACTGTAAAACTGTAACTGTTCGCGTTTTGTGTGTGCCATGAGCGTGGCCCCGTCGGTTAAGAGGCCGGAAAATAAATTCGAGGAGTAGCGCATCGAACATAGGACTTTAAGGTGTGAGAGTGTGTGTGCCCGTTTGCTTTCTTCGCATGCCGCATGCAGTATTACAGTGCCCTCTTCTCCCATGCACCGAAACGCAATTTGCACTCTCGTGAAAAATAAAGTCTGTACGAGCGCGCGCGTCTAAAATTTAAATTTAATATTTATACATGTACCTGTTCATTGTGTTAAAGAATAAAAGTTAAGTTTTCATAGTCTTGTAATAACAACTTTTTCCCGTTTTCCTGGCTCTAAACGGCCTCAATGCCCTCCATAATTCGGTCGGATTTTTGTTCTTGTTTACTGCCTCCCATTTTTGCTTCCGACGTTTCTCCATTTCCTCCTTTCTTATTTTATTTAGTGCTCTTCTCGCCTCTCTCAGCTTTTTCCTCTTCGCCTGTTTCCTTCAAGTATTCGTTCGACCTTTTCCATACCACCCTTTTTTGTTCTCGAACATTTTTACTTACCCTTTTTTTCTTCTCCGTCCCCTTACACCCATTTATACATCCCTACTTTTTCCGCTGTTTCCTTTATGGTTTCCACCAGATTGTCCTATCTATCTCCCTCTTTCTTCTTTTCTCTCGTTCTCTATATCTCTTGGAACTTTTCTGCGCAGCATTCTCCCCGCTCTTTTTTCCACACCATTTCCCTTTCCCTCCTTGTTCTTTCCGTTTTCTTTTGCGTTTGGTCCTCTTGTTTTTTCCGTTGTCTTCTCTCCATCGTCACCACTATCGGTAGGTGATCCGATTCTGTTCATTGATGTATCTCTAGCTTCCTCTCCATTCGTTCAGCCTACATGTTTATTATTATATAATCGATTACTGATCATCCTCCTTCCTGTCCCCCTGTGTTTTTTAAGTTTCCCCCTCCATCCCCTTCCCATCTTCTGTTTGGTATCTCCAATCCATTCCTCCTACAGAAGTTGATTAATTTTGTCCCTTCTGCGTTCTTCTTTTTGTCCTTAGATCTTCTTTCCTTGCCCTGCTCTTCTTGACCTCCTTTTTCTGCCTGTTCCACCCCGATCCTTGCATTGAAGTCTCCCATTATCATCATCCCTTCCCCCCTCAATTCTGTCTCTTCTACTATTTCTTCTAATGTTTTTTCAATCTCGCTTAGGTTTTTGTTATAGATTGTAACTATTGTCCCTTTTTCTTGTCTGTCCCTTCCCATTTGTATCCCTTATCACCAATCCCCCTTTCCACTCCCCTATTTTCCCTTCTCCTATTATTATTTTCCCTATACCTATTAATTGCCCTCCTCTCGCTCTGCCCCTCTTCTTTTCTCTCATCACCGCTTTTGTAACCCATATGAAATCCCTATCTAATTTGCTTAGCACTTTTTCTTCCCCGCCCTCTTCTAACCACTTCGCCTGGATCACGATAATGTCCATTTCCTTCAACTAGTCTCATACTTCTAACACCATCCTCACGTCTGCCACGTTCCAGGTTACGGCTCGTATCCCTTGCCGTACCATACCCTGCTCCGTTGTTGGTACCTCTGTCGACACTCCGGTCCTGGTTCTTCCGTTCGCTCTGTCCATCTGCTGTGGCTTGATTCTTCCAATTCGCCGTATCTCTCGTTCCAGCTTCTCCAGTTCCCGTCTATCTGTAACTTGAGGTACCCCACCCACACTGTTCTGCCGTCCTGTTCCAGGGTCCTCGCGTAGTCTACTATCCAGCTTTGCACCTCTCGCTCTCTTTCTGTTGTGTCCTCCCTGATTTTTGCTTCCTCTACACTTGTCACTCTCCGCGGGACACGTTTCATTATTCTGAACTTGTCTTCCATTGACACCATCTGTACCAGTACGCCTTCGCTGATCTCTCTCCATCTTTGTATTCTCGGCTTTATTCCCGTCCTCTCCCAGATCGATGTCTCTATGTCCTAGACCGGCCCGTTTCCCGTTTTTTCCAGTCCTTGTATAATTATATTCTTTTTCCTTTGTCTCCTCTTTTGCCCGTCCTCCTCCCATTCTTCCTGGGTCAGTCCTCTTGGGCTTGCCCTTACTGTTTGTTTCCTCCTTACGTACTCTTCTTGTCTCTTTCCTCTTCTTCTTGTGACTTCACTCCATGCTTCTGGTTCCGTTCTCCGTCCTCCTCTTTGCTCTTGTATTTCTCTTTTCTCTTTCTCGTACTGGTCTCCTGGTATCTTTTCATTCTGGTTTTCGTCCCATCTCATTCCCTGATTTCTCTTCTGATTTTCTTCTATTTTGTTTTTTCTTGCTTTCTGTTCTCCGTCTCCAGACTGAATTATTTTGCTCATCTCCTCATTTGCTTTTACGAGCTTTTCTATGAATTCTTCTTGTTCTTTGAATCTCCGATTCCATCTTTCCTGCTCTTCTATTAGCATCTCTTCTACCTTGCTCTTTGCGATTGTTTCTTCCTGTACCTCCCTAACTTCTTGCTGACTCTGCCTTTTTTCCATTGTCCTCATCCCTTCTTTTACAGTTTCTATTACCATTATCCTTGATTTCTTCTCCCATTCTTTCTCCTATATTTGTTTTGCAGTTGATAACTTCTCTTCGAACTTCTCAGTTATGTCTCTCTTTTCTTCCTGTCCAGTCGTTTCCTTCTTCTTCTGTGCGCCCTCTATGTTCTTTTTCCTCTGTTCTTTCTCTCCGCTCTTCCTTCTTTCTTTCTCCTCCCCAGTGGTCTAGCAATGATCTTGCATAGCGCAATTTTCTTTTCTTCCCTCCTGAGGCCCCGGCCGGTCTCCCTCTTCTTCTTTTTCCTGTCATTGTCATTTTTTCTGTTGACTCTTTTTCTTCCAATCCTGGCGTTTTCGGAGTTTCGCCAGGGTCACTAGCAATACAATCTCTTGCCTCTTGCGCCAGCGTGATTCGGATAAGATAACATTTATATACAGGGTGCCCCTCTTATCTTTGCCACCCGAAATAACTCGGTAATTGTCGACGTCACAAAAAAATGTTCCAGACAAAAGTTGTACGGTGTGAAGGGGGCCATCAAATGCGACCAATTTTTTTTATTTCGGTGGAGGTGCTGACGCACAGTAAAGGTCACCTCCACTTTTTAAATGGAATGGTACCTTTTTTCACCCATCTTGTAGAGCACCTCAAGCCGCATAAAAACCATTAGGGGGTCAAAGATGGTCAAGATCATTTAAGGTCAGTATCGAACACCTATTAAAATTAAATGCAAATCTAAATATCTCGGGTCATCGATACTGACCTTGAACGACTTTGGCCCCCTAATGTTTTTTATGCGACTTGAGGTGCACCACAAGATGGTTGAAAAAAATGTACCATTCCACTTAAAAAAGTGGAGGTGACCTTCACTGTGCGTCAGCGTCTTCACTGAAATGAAAAAAAAATTCGTCGCATTTGATGCCCCCTTCACACCGTACAAATTTTGTCTGGAACATTTTTGTAAGGTCGATAATTACCAGGTCGATAGTTTGTAAGGTCGATAATTACCAGGTCGATAGTGGCAGAGATAAGAGGGACACCCTGTATAGTATTATCGGTGTATGCATCGGTCCACACAATTCACGTCACCGTGTCAGAGCTACGTTATATCCACTATACATAAATATTCGACTGTACTCGGACAGACCATCGAATATACAACACAATAAGTATCAGGAGTAATACCCAGATATTTCTTTTTCCACCAACAAGATGACGGCACCGTAATTCAACCCGTAAACTTGCCGATGCCGGCTTAGAGACAGAGATTCTAACCAATACACCACAGTCTATACGACAAAATATATTAAATGTAATGTGTTACGGCAAGATATACTTTACTTTTCTCTAGAATATAATTTTATATACAGCACGTATTCTCGAATATTCTCGCACTGTATGATAATTTCGCATCAAGTCGCGTGTTTACCAAATCTCGCTTCAAGGCCATCGCCAAGCACAAATTATATTGAACAATTGTATCGCGCTCTCAAGTCAGTCGTCTTTTCGCTATCCAGCGGGCATATCAGGCCCTGGACACTCGCGCGGTTATGATCTAATTCAAGTAAATTATCTATTCGATCACCGGTTGTTAATCCAGTGATTTCTTGAGTCTCATTTTTTATTCAACCAAAGATACGAAAATTGTAACGCTTATTTATTTTACCACCTTCGCCCTACTAACAGCACTTTTCACGGGGGTCGTGGAGTTAAAGTAGGTTTTCCCTCAAACATAATGTATAATAGTTGTGTGTTAGAGGAGAAAGTTTATACTTTCATATATCATATTGAATTATGCGAACAAAGTAAGATTTAACGTATGGTGTGGTCTAGGGGTACATCAATGATTTGATCCGTACTTTGAGGGATCACAAAATTTGATTTCCACTTGCATAACAAATTGCGGCAGTCTATGTTTTTCCAACCCGAGAGTTAAGTAATTGGGAAGACGAAGTCCTTCGCCGAGCTTTTTTCTTAACCATGCACCCAAGTCGTTGCACAGTATTTGCAGTCTACCTGTGCGCTACATACGTTGTACAGTTATATAATGGTGATGTTAATTTTATGTTATAATGGTAACGATTTTTAAAAATAAATAATAAAATATTTAGAAAATATTATTCCTAAGATTTACCAATTTTGTGTACAACATTCCTAGTAAACTTGCTTGGCTATTTTATATAGATCATTTCACTTTTTCGTACATTTGAATTGCACGGGAAATATGTAAGCCATTGTTTGAATTCAAATAAAAATATTTGGAGTTAAGGAGGCTCCGTCACGAAGGGCCGGGTGGCGTAGGCGCATAAAAGTGCCCTTTTCTTTAGTGATACGCATGTTTTTCATAATACAATTGATTATAACCGTATTATTGGTCATTTTATATGAAACTTATTTGTTGCGCATCGATAAAAAAGTACGGTAAAATTGGCACACTTTTACGTTACGTTGCTGCATAGAGAAGTACAGCAACATCGCAATGCTCCGTCTCGCTCTCTCCTCCGATTTCTCTGTCGTACTTATGGCACCGAACTGATCGTGGGTCGTCGCGTCATGTGAACTTGTTATTGTGCATAAGATTTTCATTTTTTTAAAGAGTTTACAGAATTTTTAAATACACAATTCCTTATAATTTGCATGCTGTTATTGGAAAAAAAGGAAAGTTTGTGAAATTAAAAGTAAAACAAGCAATAGAAGCTGTCAAACATAACCTGCTGCAAGACTCCGGGAACCGGGTTTGGTATTTTTATACATTGTTATTGGAATAGAAATACAATTAGCAAAGAAAATATTTAGTAATTGGTTCAATAATAATAAAGAATCTTGCCAGGAAAGTTTATTTTTCAGTGTGTACAATCTTCCAGTATAAGAATTGTGCCAACGATCATAACCTTGAAGGGCGCCGGATTGTCGAACTGAGCACGTTGGGAAAGCAGTTGTGGTGCCAAAATTGGGACCTTCCATGATCACTGCAAGACGTCAAAGATGAACAACAATGCGGATTTGCAAGTATTTTGAAAGTTGCTTGCGCTAGTGGTGGCAAAATAATTGTCGTCGAGACGAATAAACAGAGTACGCAAAAAAGGCTGTCACGACGTAAACTTGAAAGCAGCCATCAGTAGGTATATAAAATATACTGGAGAGGATATGACACGAGGAACATTAAGATCATTTTCATTATTTCTTTTTCAGCAGTCATCGATGCCGGTATAGGCGAGAGTCAGCTGACCACTATCTGCTCATCAATGACTATACCGAGTATTTCTGGAAAGTCGCTGAAGCCGCACGAAATAATCGTCGGCGCTGTGATTGAAGCAGTGGCCAAAGAAAGCTGCAAAAATAGTGTTAATCTCGAAAAAAATGTCGATAAACGGTGATAGGGCTGACAAGTAAATTTACGGATTAATCTTTCCAGTACTTACAAGTTCTGTTGCAGACTAAGAGTACTAATAATACTTTTAAAACACCTAATTATGAATTTCAACAAGTTAAATTTACCGCTTCAGCTATGCCTCCAACTAGTCGCATCAATACATGAAAAAAATAATTCCTACCTCTTGTATATTTCGAATGTAAAATTAGAAACAGAACAGAACTTGTAATACTGCAAATATTTAGTAGGAGGATTTTTTTCTAAAACATTACCGTCAGCAATTCACCAATAAACATAATAAGTGGTGATGATTTTCAGCACCGCCCGTGCAACTCGAAAAATTAAAAGACATCTGCTCCCGATACTTGTTAAAATTGAACTTTATACACTTATACACTTATACAGAACAGGAATTCCTTTTTTGTTTATTTTTTAATTTATTTGTTATATTGTGGTTTTTTCTTTTTTCGTTTTACGCTGAAAAATTCAAGTTATATTTGCACCGTCAATTTAGTTGATATTGAAATTTGAAGGCATCTGTCTGCGATAGTTTTGAATATCAATATATACACTTTACACAATTATACAATACAAACGTGGATTCATTTATTTTCCATGGATGTTTTCGCTGCATAGCTAGTGTATGCATGCTTACTAATTTTTAATCGACACGAAAATTCGAAAAATATGCGAACACAATGAATTTCGTTCTGATTGTAAACAATATACTTTAAACATTAATTTTCATTACATACCGTCAACGTGCTGCCACATCTCTTGATGTGTGACACTGAGAAATAAGTTGATCTGGCAATTAGGGGAGAGTGGGGTAATTGGGAACACTTTACTTCCAATGCTTGAAAATAAAACAAAAATGTCATAGACAGAATCAACTTTTATTACAACATAAACTTTACTTAAGTGTTTACATATTAACCACAAATGAATCTTTATAATGAACGTTTAATTACAAATCTAAACAAAAACATAAAACATTGCTGTTCCTCTTTACCCGATACCCCCTGGGGTAATTGAGATCACCCTGTGGGGGAATTAGGAACAGTATGGGGTAAGTAGGAACGAAAAAAATAAATCTTTTAATATACTAAAATTTCTTCGCGTGGCACGTATCACACTCGTAACCTCTACTAGTCTCGCCAGCAGTACATTTTTCATGTGCTCAGCGTTTACAAATGGCGCACATGATCCAGTCTTTGGTCGGTGGGGTATTTTTCGAGCTGGTCTTCTTGTTCTTGATTAAATACCGTGCGCCGACCTTTTTTTTTGGTATTTTCAGTTCCTCTTGTCTTAATTGTTTAAATAATGTTGTTTTTGGTATTGTGTATTTGGAAGCAGCTTTACCTAATGTGAGCTTTTTATTTTTCACATCTTCGATTGCATGGCGAAGATCTTCAATTGGGTACTTTGTTGCAGTCTTTCGAATGTAATTTCGAGGCATCTGAAACAATGTAAAACGTTAAAACATACTTACTCAATCAACCAGCAACATTAGGGAGAAATTAAGAGCGCAAGGGGTAATTGGGACCGTTCCCAATTACCCGCAAGACGCTGTTCCCAATTGCCCGAATTAGTCAATATAAATAAAAATGGCCGCCATCCTAACAATGTTAGTGGTGAACTTTAAAATCACATGGCGATTGAAAATATATAATACCTGAATGATAGTAACGAAATATGGTATTTTAGAACTCAAAGACATGATGTATACATCTGTTATAACACAGGTTAAAAATTATTACAGAAATGCAAAAAATATTGTTCGACTCACCGTGACAGCGCGCGTGCGGCCTTCCACTCTCACCATCGCGTACGCACTGGGGGGCGCTAGATGCGCCTTTTGGACCGGTGTGGGGCCGCGTAGTGCGGGGGGAAGTGCTACTTATATAGGTGTTCCCAATTACCCGCCGTTCTCAATTACCCCACTCTCCCCTATACTAATTCATGTTGCGTTATTTATTGTATGTTATATTTGAATAAAAGAATCATTGGCACCAATATTGCGTGTATGGAGAAAATTCCGTTGATCATCGTAGAATTGGCGTTATCGATGAAGTTGTCGCACTACATCAATAACGCTGCCACGTATGAATATGTGCATTTAC
Source organism: Ophion ellenae (assembly GCA_963210295.1). Classification (NCBI taxonomy): domain Eukaryota; kingdom Metazoa; phylum Arthropoda; class Insecta; order Hymenoptera; family Ichneumonidae; genus Ophion; species Ophion ellenae. Next base: position 16,910,095 of record OY723385.1, on the reverse strand, counting down.
GTTGAAATGATATTTGGGATTTCATCCGCAGCAGCGAAAGCGACGACTTACTTCCAGCAGAATCCAACGGTCTAGATTTCAGTTCAGATTTGAGGGAAAACAACTCCCCTGCATGCAATTCAGACACTAGTTTGATCGCTTCTTTTGATGCTGGGTGGTAGAAGCGAGGGACCGGTCACGCGTAAAACAGTTTGTCTGGTAATTATATGTACAATTTATGCAAGTTCTTCAAGCGAAAGATGCTACGAAAATATTTCTCTAATAATGAATAATATATTGTGCAGGTTCATTAATCGTCTACCACACGGGTAAGGTATTGTCTTATTGTACGCGCAGCAAGAAATGTAGGCAATGTGAAGCAGGACAGAAGAAAGAGGACCACTAATGCAGATGCAACTTTTCGGGATCTGCAAAGGCCATGAAGCCTGATATGGCTGTAGAATTAGTAAACAAAAATGACCTCCTGAAAAATGAGAATGCAAAAATTTCGGTCCTCATTGGCGATGATGATTCGTGCACTATTGCAACAGTTCGTAGAGAGGCTGGAGAACTAATAGAGAAGTGGTCGGACTTCAATCACGCGCACAAGGCATTTAAAAATGCTCTGTCCGTAATGAAGCTGCAGCCTAAATTGATAAAATATTTTTCTAATTGCTTTTCTTGTGCGGTTAAACAAAATAAGGGAAACCCTACTGCTGTGGAGGCTTCGCTGAAGAATGTAGTGCCCCATGCGATTGGTGACTACAGTAAGTGTGTTCAATGGTGCAAGTACAAATTCATGGGAGATGATAATGTTCATGCGAATCTTCCACGTGGTAACTTCCTCTTTCCGATACAGACCTTAGAGATTCTGTGTCAGAATTATTTGACCGTTTCGCTGCCAATGCCGATAAACTAGCACCTTGTGCGTCAAGCCAGCTTAATGAAAGTTTCAACAACATGGTTGCTAGAAAACATCCGGAATCTAAATTTTATGGAGGATCGGAATCTTTTGATATTAGGGTCGCAGTGGCAGTAGGCCAGACAAACATCGGCACTAAATATATTCTTAATGTGAATGAGCTAGCAAGTCTTTTACCTGGCAAAGAAACACAAAATTATCAAGAATCGAAAGACAAGAAAAGGGAGACCCAGGCAAATTGTAGAGAATCGATTGAGTACAAGAGGAAAAGGCTCTTTGCAAATAAAAATAGATCTGCAAGAACTACGATGACAACAAAAAGAGAAGGTATTACGTATCAAACCGAAAGTGGATTCAGCAATGTTTCGGACTTGTAACAAAATTTATCTACTATCGGTGAGCAATTTGTAAGTCATTTATGCAATCATTAATCACAATATGACCAGAATTGTATTAACTTTAATGTATACAGAAAACGTAGATTTCGAAACTTGCTCTACCATTATATTTGATTTGGAAACTACTGGGCTGCATAAAACATCCGAAATATGCCAGATAAAATTACTTTACACTATAAGAATTTGGTTCGTTACGAAATTTACGAAACTGTTAATTGAATATTTACTTATCGATTGCTGCATGTACTGAGTAGGATGTTTTCAACGCTCAAATTATACCGTCGAAAGGTATGACACCCGGAGCAACTCAAGTAACTGGGTTGCGAGTTTTAAATGGCGGTTTTGAAAATTGAAAAAATGGTTTCGAGAAAAACGCGTTTAAAAGTGTACGAGCAACTCAGCGCGCGCTCCGAGGCGCTGCGGTTAAATCGATAATTGAACCTTTAAATAAAAAAAATCGCTGCAGGACAAATTGCATATTCTTTTTATGATACCAAAGTATTTTTAGGCAAGAAAACGTCTTTCCAAAATCCTAGAGTGGTGTTATTTCTTAACACGAATGAGGATTAGGTAAATCATCTGTGATCTGTCCTAGATCACACCCATGTTTAGCGTATATCTATATACATATAGGTGTCGGAGCACCCCAGCGCCATCATTTCTCGTTCTCGTTTTGGGGACGAGTTGAAAGGCCTCGCTGAACCTCCTAGTATCTAGGCTCCATGAGGCCTACGTGGCCTAAGTGGCGATTTTAAGGGGGGATTGTCTTTTTTTTCGCAAAATTTACCGCTTTTTGGGATTTTTTTTGTGAAGAAAGTATACAACGGAAAACTTGTGAAACTTGGCATATAGTTTTATTGATCTGTTTACTACATACAAAAAATTTTTTAAACAATTTCATCAAAAAATCCGCCTCCCACCCCCCTCGACGCGCGATGGTCCTTTTTTGATGGTGTGCACGATTACAGCCTTCACGTTCATCCTGCAACAAAAACCCAAAAAGCATTTTACTTTAGACACATATAGCTATCGTTCGACGAAGGGGAAAAAAAAGAATTGACGATTTGGTGACGTTTTGAACTTGAAGTATCGATTTTTCGAAAAAAATTGATCGATTTTTTGTTGTAAATAAAAAACTATTAAACGTATTGCTTTTTTGCTTCATCAAACGATAAAAGGATGTCAGCTGAGCATTCTGTCCAAATTTGAAGGCAATCGGTTGAATAGTTTTTGAGAAATCGTGCACACCGGTTGTGAAAAAGCTGTTTCGAGAAAAACGCGTTTAAGGGGGGATTTTTTGATGAAATTGTTTAAAATTTTTTTTGTATGTGGTAAACAGATCAATAAAACTATATGCCAAGTTTCACAAGTTTTCCGTTGTATAGTTTCTTCACAAAAAAATTCCCAAAAAGCGGTAAATTTTGCGAAAAAAAAAGACAATCCCCCCTTAAGACTGGGGACAAGGAGCGCTCGGGAAGACCGTAAAAATTTGCGGACGCCGATCTGCAAGCGTTATTGGATGAAGATGATATTCAAATAGGAGATCAACTTGCCGAGGCATTAATTGTGACTCGGCAATGTATTTCGAAACGTTTGCACGCCATGGGAAAAATTCACATAGAAGGAAAGTGGGTGCCGCATGAGTTGACTGAGAGACAAATGGAAAATCGAAGAGCTACTTCCGAAATTTTGCTTTTTCGGCAGAACAGAAAGAGCTTCCTGCATCGAATTGTTAATGGCGATGAAAAATGGATATATTTCGAGAAGCCCAAACGCAGAAAATCGTGGCTTTCACTGGGCGAAGCGTCAACATCGACGGAACGGTCAAATCGCCTCGGAAAAAAGACAATGCTCTGTGTTTGGTGAGACCTAAAAGGAATCGTGTAGTATGAGCTGCTGAAACCGGGCGAAACTGTCAATGGGCATCGCTACCGACAACAACTAATCAATTTGAACCACGCATTGCTCGAAAAACGGCCGGAATGGGACACGAGACACGAACGTGTGATATTGCAGTACGACAACGCTCCGTGCCTTCACAGTTCCATCATCCGGGACACCATAAAAACACTGAAATGGGATCTGCTACCGCTCCCGCCGTATTTCCCAGACCTGGTCCCTTCAGACTATCACTTGTTCCGGTCGGTGGCGCATGGCTTGGGTGGGCTACACTTGGCGAATTACGATGCAATACAAAATTGGTTGGACGAATGGTTTCAGTCCAAAGACGCGTCTTTTTATCGTCGCGGTATTTATGTATTGCCAGAGAGATGGCAAAAATGTATAAATAGCTAGGGAAAATACTTCGAATGAACCATTTTTTGTATTTGTCTTGAAATTTTCGATTTTTTATTGGTAAAAAAAACCCGGAAACTTAGTTGCGCACCTAGTATACATGGAATGTATACATTCAATTGTATACATTCTTTGGCATCTGCACATTTTTTGGTAGATTTGATGCACCAAGGTTCCTACAATTGGTAGCGGATTCGGGTTTGATGAACGAATTTTCGTCAGCTGTGCAAGAATTCGCTGACACATTGCACGTATTTGAAGAAAAACTTCCGGATCGCAAACTCAGCAAACAAAAGTTAGTAGTAGAGCTAGGGCGGTTCTGCTTCAAAAGGAGGTCACCGGGTCGAGAGGAGGTCGCCGGGCGCGTGTGACGCCACAGAGGGGACCTCTATGGAGGGGATAGCCATGCGGTCCGTGGAGTGACTGGCGGGGAAGCGGTTGTCGATGAGTGTTGTGTGTGTGTGTGTGTGTGTGTGTGTGTGTGTGTGTGTGTGTGTGTGTGTGTGTGTGTGTGTGTGTGTGTGTGTGTGTGTGTGTGTGTGTGTGTGTGTGTGTGTGTGTGTGTGTGTGTGTGTGTGTGTGTGTGTGTGTGTGTGTGTGTGTGTGTGTGTGTGTGTGTGTGTGTGTGTGTAACGATGTCTCTTAAGAAGTCACGTAGAGGACTAAGAAAAGGTGCATGAATTTATCCAGATGTTCTTTTTTTCAACTATCTCGACGGAGGCTCATGTCCGAGACGCTGTTATACACGGCAACGTTTCAACCACCTCGTCCGAAAGTCTCAAATTTTACGACTCTTTTTTTTCTTACGTCGAGCGCCAGGGACCGTCATACCCTATCGCTTCGCATGTGCAACTTGAGCCTCATCATTCCATAGGTCCACACTTGAAAACCCATAAAATTTTACGACAGCATGTGACAAAGACAGTGATCCGGAGAAAAAAATGCATTTCCATTGTACAGGGCTTTAGTTTTTCATCTCTGAATGATAATATATACAAGAAGTGCAACGTCAAGCCTTGATGCCGACACTTGAGATCATGCAAGTCTGGACAAGTTAGCCCCATGGTTAAACTCATCATCGTCATCATCGGCGATATCAATAACGTCTTCGTCTACCCCAACTTCCACTTCGTCGTCATGGGCGATATTCACGACAACCTCCATCTCATCATCGACGAGATCGATCACTTCAATTTGGTTTGACATTTTTCTTAACTGATTTTCCGTTTTCCGACTCTTCCACAAGGACACCTCGGAGGTTGAAGACTGGAATAGCGAAAACTGCTGTTCCGATCCTTCTTCGGATTTCGATTTTTGGATCCTCATAGGCTTATAGTAGGGTGGGGGGCTTATTGTAGAAAAAAACCTTGCAAGATAGTGCATCCTGGCCAGGGGACGAAAAGTTTTTTTTTCTTTAACTATCCCTGTAGGGGTAGGCATCTGCTGTCCAGAAAAGTGTGCACTCATAGAGGTGAAAGCTGGCCAGGCTCGCCAATCATTGACTTTCGCGATCTCTACAGAACCGCGTCTAGGTCATGGAGACTGAACTGGCATATTATAAAGAGCATCTTAGAGTTTTTAATATATATTGCCACGTGTTCCAGTATGTATGAAGTCCAGCCTGTCACGAATCATAGCGCTCTTCGCAGAGCAACATCAAACCTATTCAAGTGACACTTGAGGCTATACAGTTTTTACCAAATCAGCCATATTCTAAAGACAATTTTTTTTGTTCGTCGACGTTCAATGCCAGCCTCCGAGCATAGGGAACATTTTGAAAAAATAACATTCCGCTCAAGTAATGTCTTGGCTATCCAAAACACATACGAAAACGAGGTATTTATTACAAAACGATCAACTTTGTGGATCTATGGCCGGAGAATTTTTTTTTAGGCTTCGACCACTGATCCCACTGCATGCACCATTTGAGCATAGATGCACTCGCGGTCTGGAATACTCACAAAAATACTTTTATTTTTTGCTCCCGTTGAACCCCGATCGGCTCGTTCTGCGTGTGTATTTATTTTTCATGCTTTCCACGTTAAAAGATATCAGCGTGATATTGAAAAACTCTGGTGGAGGTGATTCTATTACATTTTCCGAGCTAGAAGGGAACGACAAAAATATTTTCTGATGGGAGACCATTTTTAATCGTCGGCAGCGCTCAAAAGTGGCCACACTTTGAATGAAGCAGTGAGTTCACATATCTCTCTGGCAAGACTTTTCAACTCGTTAAAATGGAGAACAATGAACCATCAGAAGAAATCTTGCAAAACCAAGCCACGCTCTTAAGTTCGATCGACGACTTTGCTGTGTGGGAGATACAGATCGTCGAGTTCATCGAAGTACTGAAATCGCAAAGCCGAATTAAGCGCCAACGATTATCAACTAAACATCAATAGTCATTGATAGGCCAAATACCGAATCTGGAAGGATTGAAGTATTTCATGTACAGGCATTCTATATGCATGGGTGCAGGACACAGCGGTGATGGGTTAATGTGGCGAGAACTCGACTTGAACGCCTGATGGTCTATACTTTAAGTTCTGCTCGATGAATTTCAACAACGTGGAAGTGGTTGAGCTTTATAAAAGATACGTAATCTTACAATAAATGTAAATAAGTATAAATCAATACGCGTTAAATGTTATATCTCATTGCCACGGGAAATAATGATTATGAGGGTTGCGATTAATGTGCAATCAAAAGATAATGCACGTTTCGCATGGGTGACAGTTACAGCTTTATACCCAGCTGAACGAAACAGTGACCACGGATCTTCTTACATGCATTATTCAACGGTATTGAATCTATCGAATATTGAATTCCCAATATCGATAGGTCAAATTAAAAAAAAAATTGTGCTTCAAAACAATTTATCCATTAATGTGTGTGTACCACCGAAGAAGACATTGCTCCGATACGCATGGCTCAACATAAAAAGAAGAAAAGCATATCAATTTGCTGTACATACAAGATACCGAAGATAACAATGTATGACATATCACATAGATAAAGAACCTGTCAAGCCTCGTGAGCGCAGAACAGAGACAACCATTAAAAAATATATGTATGCCATCGGTGTATGAAGTTAACACAATTACTATATCGTCATATGTGCTAGACGAATTAAACAACAATCTATTATTTCGCCGGTGTCGGCATTACTTTAGATCAACGGATAAACTGCAATCACATGAGATCGATTATGGAGCAATAAAGCACTGCGTCATCCGACTATCAAATGATACTAATAAGTGGCTTCAAATCATCAACTCCAATTGGAAAGCAACACATCCATTCACTGTAAATGCCTACTTGGAGTGTTTTTTTAACTAATTATAGAGAGAAGATGAGAGTGTGCAAAGACTGATGCGAAGAACGTAGCAGAGGATATGTATCAATATCATGAAGTATTTACTATTGATTACCACATGTGTTTTTCATATGATGAATCACTATCATAGTATCGATCACATCACAGCGCCGATTTCATATCATAGTTTGTGACAGAACTGGAAAAACTAGTGCTGTACATAAAATATATTTTCTACGAAAATTAATGCTCGTCATGAGTTAATTGTAATACCTTCACGCTATGGCAATAATTGTGCATTCAGTCATCATCAACGACTAGAGGTAGAAGTTGAATTACTCAAGATACAATGGCGTATGCCCCACATAATATTAGATGAGATCAATAAATTATCATTACATCGACCATTGGAAAGTGGGCGATACTTGAATGTGGGTTTTCGCTCTTGGGATCTATACGACTGTCCATCGCTTCAAAGCACAACGAAACATTCATGGACCGTAAAAGCTGCCTCCCAACTAGAGAAACCAAAATATGTAATTGGTGCGGTGCAGACTGGTAAAAAAGATAATGTATGGCAAAGGACATTATATTATTCACCGACTGCAAACTCACAAGTGCTAAACTTTATCTCAATTCAGGATTCTTTTCTCAAGATGACTCGAATATGGACTTCAAAAAAGTTTCGCCATTTTGTTCAATAGGTACTCTCGATTTTGTAAATACCATTATGACTGCAATAGTGATCGTTCTTTACTAACCATCGCTGAGTCTTAATGTAACGACCCTCTCACGGTTAATGATTGATTGCATCAGAAATATGTAATTGGTGGCTGAATCATATAGATTCATGCAAATAAAATAAATGTAACATTATGTACTTTTTATTCTCCTCACCCCGTACTTAGTTATGTCAGCATCACCGGCTATCGGATTGTGCAACTAAAAACAATATTACTTTCGAATGGAAACTAATTTTTTTTTGTATGAAATTTGTTTGAAAATAAATTAATATAATCGCCCAATGATAATCGAAGACATTCATGGGTATACGTTCGTTAGACGTTCGTGAGCCGTTTGTTGGAAGTTTGCGAGGCATTCGAAGATTTTCGATAGTCGTTCATGAAACGTTCCAGATACTTCCGAAGACATTCATACGATGTTCGAAGCCATTTAAGAGACGTTCGAAAACATTCATAAGGCGTTTGAAGACACGCATGAGGGGTTCAAAAAGTTTCAAGAGCCTTTCTACGACGTTCATGAGACGTTTGAAGATGTTCGTGAGACATTCAAGAGACTTTCGAAAACGTTCATAAGACGTTTGAAGACATTCATGAGAGGTGCGAAGACCTTCGGAGACTTTCGAAGACGTTCAAGAGATCTGTGACGATATTTATAATACATTTAAAGACATTGGTGAGGGGTTCGACGTCGTTTAAGAGACTTTAAAAGACATTTACAAGGGGTTTGAAGACGTTCAAGAAACTTTCGAATACGTTCAAGAGACTTTCGACGACATTCATAATACGTTTGAAGACATTCATGAGACTTTCGACGACATTCATAAGACGTTTGAAGAGGTGCATGAGGCCTTCAAAGAGTTTCAGGAGGCTTTCTACGACGATCATGCGACGTTTGAAGATGTTCGTGAGTTATTCAAAAAACTTTCGAAAACGTTCATAAGAAGTTTGAAGACATTCATGAGAGGTGCGAAGACCTTCAGTGACGTTCGAAGACATTCAAGAGATCCTTAACGATATTCATAATACGTTTGAGACATCGATGAGGGGGTTCGACGACGTTTTAGAGACTTTCAAAGACGTTCACGAGGGGTTCGAAAACGTTTAAGAGACTTTCGAATACGTTCAAGAGACTTTCGACGACATTCATAATACGTTTGATTACATTCATGAGGGATTCGAAGACGCTTGAGAGACTTTCAAAGACGTTCACGAGGGGTTCGAAGACGCTTAAGAGACTTTCGACGGCGTACATAATATGTTTGAAGACATTCATGTGGGGTTCGAAGATGCTTAAGAGACTTTCAAAGACATTCACGAGAGGTGCGAAGACATTCAGAAACTTTCGAAGACATTCAAGAGTTCTTTGACAATATTCATAATACGTTTGAAGACATCGATGAGAGGATCGACGATGTTTTAGAGACTTTCGAAGACATTCACGAAGGGTTTGAAGACGGTCAAGAAACTTTCGAATACGTTCAAGAGACGTTCGACGACATTCATAATACGTTTGATTACATTCATGAGGGATTCGAAGACGCTTGAGAGACTTTCAAAGACGTTCACGAGAGGTTCGAAGACGCTTAAGAGCCTTTTGAAGACATTCACGAGAGGTGCGAAGACATTCAGAAACTTTCGAAGACATTCAAGAGTTCTTTGACAATATTCATAATACGTTTGAAGACATCGATGAGAGGATCGACGATGTTTTAGAGACTTTCGAAGACATTCACGGAGGGTTTGAAGACGTTCAAGAAACTTTCGAATACGTTCAAGAGACTTTCGACGACATTCATAATACGTTTGATTACATTCACGAGGGATTCGAAGACGCTTGAGAGACTTTCAAAGACGTTCACGAGGGGTTCGAAGACGTTTAAGAGACTTTCGACGGCGTACATAATATGTTTGAGGACATTCATGTGGGGTTCGAAGACGCTTAAGAGACTTTTAAAGACATTCACGAGAGGTGCGAAGACATTCAGAAACTTTCGAAGACATTCAAGAGTTCTTTGACAATATTCATAATACGTTTGTAGACATCGATGATGTTTTAGAGACTTTCAAAGACATTCACGAAGGGTTTGAAGGCGTTCGAGAAACTTTCGAATACGTTCGAGAGACTTTCGGCCACATTCATAATACGTTTGATTACATTCATGAGGGATTCGAAGACGCTTGAGAGACTTTCAAAGACGTTCACGAGGGGTTCGAAAACGTTTAAGAGACTTTCGAATACGTTCAAGAGACTTTCGACGACATTCATAATACGTTTGATTACATTCATGAGGGATTCGAAGACGCTTGAGAGACTTTCAAAGACGTTCACGAGGGGTTCGAAGACGCTTAAGAGACTTTCGACGGCGTACATAATATGTTTGAAGACATTCATGTGGGGTTCGAAGATGCTTAAGAGACTTTCAAAGACATTCACGAGAGGTGCGAAGACATTCAGAAACTTTCGAAGACATTCAAGAGTTCTTTGACAATATTCATAATACGTTTGAAGACATCGATGAGAGGATCGACGATGTTTTAGAGACTTTCGAAGACATTCACGAAGGGTTTGAAGACGGTCAAGAAACTTTCGAATACGTTCAAGAGACTTTCGACGACATTCATAATACGTTTGATTACATTCATGAGGGATTCGAAGACGCTTGAGAGACTTTCAAAGACGTTCACGAGAGGTTCGAAGACGCTTAAGAGCCTTTTGAAGACATTCACGAGAGGTGCGAAGACATTCAGAAACTTTCGAAGACATTCAAGAGTTCTTTGACAATATTCATAATACGTTTGAAGACATCGATGAGAGGATCGACGATGTTTTAGAGACTTTCGAAGACATTCACGGAGGGTTTGAAGACGTTCAAGAAACTTTCGAATACGTTCAAGAGACTTTCGACGACATTCATAATACGTTTGATTACATTCACGAGGGATTCGAAGACGCTTGAGAGACTTTCAAAGACGTTCACGAGGGGTTCGAAGACGTTTAAGAGACTTTCGACGGCGTACATAATATGTTTGAGGACATTCATGTGGGGTTCGAAGACGCTTAAGAGACTTTTAAAGACATTCACGAGAGGTGCGAAGACATTCAGAAACTTTCGAAGACATTCAAGAGTTCTTTGACAATATTCATAATACGTTTGTAGACATCGATGATGTTTTAGAGACTTTCAAAGACATTCACGAAGGGTTTGAAGGCGTTCGAGAAACTTTCGAATACGTTCGAGAGACTTTCGGCCACATTCATAATACGTTTGAAGACATTCATGAGGGGTTCGAAGACGCTTGAGAGACTTTCAAAGACCTTCACGAGAGGTTCGAAGACGTTCAAGAGACTTTCGACGACATTCATGATACGTTTGAAGACATTCATGTGGGGTTCGAAGACGCTTAAGAGACTTTCAAATACATTCACGGGAGGTTTGAAGACGTTCAAGAGGCTTTCGAAGACGTTCAGAAATCTTCGACGACATGCATAATACGATCTTCGACGACATCCATAAACCGAAGACATTCATGACGTTTGAGTTTGTAATGTATGACAGCGAATTGTTGTGAATGTATGACAGCGAAACTCAAACGTCATGAATGTCTTCGGTTTATGGATGTCGTCGAAGATCGTATTATGCATGTCGTCGAAGATTTCTGAACGTCTTCGAAAGCCTCTTGAACGTCTTCAAACCTCCCGTGAATGTATTTGAAAGTCTCTTAAGCGTCTTCGAACCCCACATGAATGTCTTCAAACGTATCATGAATGTCGTCGAAAGTCTCTTGAACGTCTTCGAACCTCTCGTGAAGGTCTTTGAAAGTCTCTCAAGCGTCTTCGAACCCCTCATGAATGTCTTCAAACGTATTATGAATGTGGCCGAAAGTCTCTCGAACGTATTCGAAAGTTTCTCGAACGCCTTCAAACCCTTCGTGAATGTCTTTGAAAGTCTCTAAAACATCATCGATGTCTTCAAACGTATTATGAATATTGTCAAAGAACTCTTGAATGTCTTCGAAAGTTTCTGAATGTCTTCGCACCTCTCGTGAATGTCTTTGAAAGTCTCTTAAGCATCTTCGAACCCCACATGAATGTCTTCAAACATATTATGTACGCCGTCGAAAGTCTCTTAAGCGTCTTCGAACCCCTCGTGAACGTCTTTGAAAGTCTCTCAAGCGTCTTCGAATCCCTCATGAATGTAATCAAACGTATTATGAATGTCGTCGAAAGTCTCTTGAACGTATTCGAAAGTCTCTTAAACGTTTTCGAACCCCTCGTGAACGTCTTTGAAAGTCTCTAAAACGTCGTCGAACCCCCTCATCGATGTCTCAAACGTATTATGAATATCGTTAAGGATCTCTTGAATGTCTTCGAACGTCACTGAAGGTCTTCGCACCTCTCATGAATGTCTTCAAACTTCTTATGAACGTTTTCGAAAGTTTTTTGAATAACTCACGAACATCTTCAAACGTCGCATGATCGTCGTAGAAAGTCTCCTGAAACTCTTTGAAGGCCTCATGCACCTCTTCAAACGTCTTATGAATGTCGTCGAAAGTCTCATGAATGTCTTCAAACGTATTATGAATGTCGTCGAAAGTCTCTTGAACGTATTCGAAAGTTTCTTGAACGTCTTCAAACCCTTTGTAAATGTCTTTTAAAGTCTCTTAAACGACGTCGAACCCCTCACCAATGTCTTTAAATGTATTATAAATATCGTCACAGATCTCTTGAACGTCTTCGAAAGTCTCCGAAGGTCTTCGCACCTCTCATGAATGTCTTCAAACGTCTTATGAACGTTTTCGAAAGTCTCTTGAATGTCTCACGAACATCTTCAAACGTCTCATGAACGTCGTAGAAAGGCTCTTGAAACTTTTTGAACCCCTCATGCGTGTCTTCAAACGCCTTATGAATGTTTTCGAACGTCTCTTAAATGGCTTCGAACATCGTATGAATGTCTTCGGAAGTATCTGGAACGTTTCATGAACGACTATCGAAAATCTTCGAATGCCTCGCAAACTTCCAACAAACGGCTCACGAACGTCTAACGAACGTATACCGATGAATGTCTTCGATTATCATTGGGCGATTATATTAATTTATTTTCAAACAAATTCCATACAAAAAAAAATGAGTTTCCATTCGAAAGTAATATTGTTTTTAGTTGCACAATCCGATAGCCGGTGATGCTGACATAAGTAAGTACGGGGTGAGGAGAATAAAAAGTACATAATGTTACATTTATTTTCTTTGCATGAATCTATATGATTCAGCCACCAATTACATATTTCTGATGCAATCAATCATTAACCGTGAGAGGGTCGTTACATTAAGACTCGGCGATGGTTAGTAAAGAACGATCACTATTGCAGTCATAATGGTATTTACAAAATCGAGAGTACCTATTGAACAAAATGTCGAAACTTTTTTGAAGTCCATATTCGAGTCATCTTGAGAAAAGAATCCTGAATTGAGATAAAGTTTAGCACTTGTGAGTTTGCAGTCGGTGAATAATATAATGTCCTTTGCCATACATTATCTTTTTTACCAGTCTGCACCGCACCAATTACATATTTTGGTTTCTCTAGTTGGGAGGCAGCTTTTACGGTCCATGAATGTTTCGTTGTGCTTTGAAGCGATGGACAGTCGTATAGATCCCAAGAGCGAAAACCCACATTCAAGTATCGCCCACTTTCCAATGGTCGATGTAATGATAATTTATTGATCTCATCTAATATTATGTGGGGCATACGCCATTGTATCTTGAGTAATTCAACTTCTACCTCTAGTAGTTGATGATGTCTGAATGCACAATTATTGCCACAGCGTGAAGGTATTAGAATTAACTCATGACGAGCATTAATTTTCGTAGAAAATATATTTTATGTACAGCACTAGTTTTTCCAGTTCTGTCACAAACTATGATATGAAATCGGCGCTGTGATGTGATCGATACTATGATAGTGATTCATCATATGAAAAACACATGTGGTAATCAATAGTAAATACTTCATGATATTGATACATATCCTCTGCTACGTTCTTCGCACCAGTCTTTGCACACTCTCATCTTCTCTCTATAATTAGTTAAAAAAAACACTCCAAGTAGGCATTTACAGTGAATGGATGTGTTGCTTTCCAATTGGAGTTGATGATTTGAAGCCACTTATTAGTATCATTTGATAGTCGGATGGCGCAGTGCTTTATTGCTCCATAATCGATCTCATGTGATTGCAGTTTATCCGTTGATCTAAAGTAATGCCGACACCGGCGAAATAATAGATTGTTGTTTAATTCGTCTAGCACATATGACGATATAGTAATTGTGTTAACTTCATACACCGATGGCATACATATATTTTTTAATGGTTGTCTCTGTTCTGCGCTCACGAGGCTTGACAGGTTCTTTATCTATGTGATATGTCATACATTGTTATCTTCGGTATCTTGTATGTACAGCAAATTGATATGCTTTTCTTCTTTTTATGTTGAGCCATGCGTATCGGAGCAATGTCTTCTTCGGTGGTATACACACATTAATGGATAAATTGTTTTGAAGCACAATTTTTTTTTTTAATTTGACCTATAGATATTGGGAATTCAATATTCGATAGATTCAATACCGTTGAATAATGCATGTAAGAAGATCCGTGGTCACTGTTTCGTTCAGCTGGGTATAAAGCTGTAACTGTCACCCATGCGAAACGTGCATTATCTTTTGATTGCACATTAATCGCAGCCCTCATAATCATTATTTCCCGTGGCAATGAGATATAACATTTAACGCGTATTGATTTATACTTATTTACATTTATTGTAAGATTACGTATCTTTTATAAAGCTCAACCACTTCCACGTTGTTGAAATTCATCGAGCAGAACTTAAAGTATAGACCATCAGGCGTTCAAGTCGAGTTCTCGCCACATTAACCCATCACCGCTGTGTCCTGCACCCATGCATATAGAATGCCTGTACATGAAATACTTCAATCCTTCCAGATTCGGTATTTGGCCTATCAATGACTATTGATGTTTAGTTGATAATCGTTGGCGCTTAATTCGGCTTTGCGATTTCAGTACTTCGATGAACTCGACGATCTGTATCTCCCACACAGCAAAGTCGTCGATCGAACTTAAGAGCGTGGCTTGGTTTTGCAAGATTTCTTCTGATGGTTCATTGTTCTCCATTTTAACGAGTTGAAAAGTCTTGCCAGAGAGATATGTGAACTCACTGCTTCATTCAAAGTGTGGCCACTTTTGAGCGCTGCCGACGATTAAAAATGGTCTCCCATCAGAAAATATTTTTGTCGTTCCCTTCTAGCTCGGAAAATGTAATAGAATCACCTCCACCAGAGTTTTTCAATATCACGCTGATATCTTTTAACGTGGAAAGCATGAAAAATAAATACACACGCAGAACGAGCCGATCGGGGTTCAACGGGAGCAAAAAATAAAAGTATTTTTGTGAGTATTCCAGACCGCGAGTGCATCTATGCTCAAATGGTGCATGCAGTGGGATCAGTGGTCGAAGCCTAAAAAAAAATTCTCCGGCCATAGATCCACAAAGTTGATCGTTTTGTAATAAATACCTCGTTTTCGTATGTGTTTTGGATAGCCAAGACATTACTTGAGCGGAATGTTATTTTTTCAGAATGTTCCCTATGCTCGGAGGCTGGCATTGAACGTCAACGAACAAAAAAAATTGTCTTTAGAATATGGCTGATTTGGTAAAAACTGTATAGCCTCAAGTGTCACTTGAATAGGTTTGATGTTGCTCTGCGAAGAGCGCTATGATTCGTGACAGGCTGGACTTCATACATACTGGAACACGTGGCAATATATATTAAAAACTCTAAGATGCTCTTTATAATATGCCAGTTCAGTCTCCATGACCTAGACGCGGTTCTGTAGAGATCGCGAAAGTCAATGATTGGCGAGCCTGGCCAGCTTTCACCTCTATGAGTGCACACTTTTCTGGACAGCAGATGCCTACCCCTACAGGGATAGTTAAAGAAAAAAAAACTTTTCGTCCCCTGGCCAGGATGCACTATCTTGCAAGGTTTTTTTCTACAATAAGCCCCCCACCCTACTATAAGCCTATGAGGATCCAAAAATCGAAATCCGAAGAAGGATCGGAACAGCAGTTTTCGCCATTCCAGTCTTCAACCTCCGAGGTGTCCTTGTGGAAGAGTCGGAAAACGGAAAATCAGTTAAGAAAAATGTCAAACCAAATTGAAGTGATCGATCTCGTCGATGATGAGATGGAGGTTGTCGTGAATATCGCCCATGACGACGAAGTGGAAGTTGGGGTAGACGAAGACGTTATTGATATCGCCGATGATGACGATGATGCGTTTAACCATGGGGCTAACTTGTCCAGACTTGCATGATCTCAAGTGTCGGCATCAAGGCTTGACGTTGCACTTCTTGTATATATTATCATTCAGAGATGAAAAATTAAAGCCCTGTACAATGGCAATGCATTTTTTTCTCCGGATCACTGTCTTTGTCACATGCTGTCGTAAAATTTTATGGGTTTTCAAGTGTGGACCTATGGAATGATGAGGCTCAAGTTGCACATGCGAAGCGATAGGGTATGACGGTCCCTGGCGCTCGACGTAAGAAAAAAAAGAGTCGTAAAATTTGAGACTTTCGGACGAGGTGGTTGAAACGTTGCCGTGTATAACAGCGTCTCGGACATGAGCCTCCGTCGAGATAGTTGAAAAAAAGAACATCTGGATAAATTCATGCACCTTTTCTTAGTCCTCTACGTGACTTCTTAAGAGACAACGTTATACACACACACACACACACACACACACACACACACACACACACACACACACACACACACACACACACACACACACACACACACACACACACACACACACACACACACACACACACACACACAACACTCATCGACAACCGCTTCCCCGCCAGTCACTCCACGGACCGCATGGCTATCCCCTCCATAGAGGTCCCCTCTGTGGCGTTACACGCGCCCGGCGACCTCCTCTCGACCCGGTGACCTCCTTTTGAAGCAGAACCGCCCTAGCTCTACTACTAAAGTTCACTCAGGAAGCACTTGCTGCAGATTTTATTGACCTCAGTGATATACAAGACGCACACAATGCTATTGACGATGCGCAAATATTGCAAAAATGAATACACAAAGTCGGGGTTGATTGATCGCTAATCACCAAACATACACGAAGCGTTCTACATATATTAAAATCAGATGAAACTGCTAGAAAACATGCATGTAATAGAGCTTCTTTAGATAAGTTCACTGAAACCTCAGACCACATGAAAACTAAAATATCTAAAGCTGGAACTGACGAAGTATTGCTGAAGAGAGCTTTCGCAGCTGGTTGCGACGAAGGCGTACGCATTTTATTAGCAGAAGATATTGGAGATAGACCAAGAGTAACAAAAAGTAAAAAGATTATTGATAAAATAGTTCAGCAGCTTAGACAGACTTAATTTCATACATTTATTTTGCTTTCATATTTTTTTAAGATTTCAATAATTTTTAATGAATGCTCTGGGAAATGAAATTTGAAAGATGTCTGTTTATTTTTTATTATTGTTGAGAAATAAATGACTGGTTTCATTAAACCATTTGAATTGTTATTTTATTACGATGAATCCAATTGTTCTACTCATACGTCAATCACAAACGAATTTAAGGTTAGGTAGCTGATGATTTAATTCTCGCGCATGTGCTCCTACGCTATACAGAACATCTGATTTCGGCGACGCTGCCGAATCTTCACACGGTCGCGAAACCTCTCGGAACTTTCAGTATTTCGACATTTTAACATTCAATATCTTTTTACATAAGGCCCGGTTCCACAACTCTCGGTTAACCGAGTTAACCGAAGTTTAAGGGCGACTGGACCAATCAGAACCACGCTGAGCTGGCTAAACTCCGGTTAACTCGCATAACCGAGAGTTGTGGAACCGGGCCTAAATCGTTAACCCGAAACTTTTTTATTTTATTTGGAATCCTCATAACGCAATCAACGTTATTGTAGTTTTTGGTAAATATCTGTTGTTTGCGTGCAAAGATCTCAATTGATACAAGTCTTCTACGGGTGATTCTTCCATAAGCCCTGTGTCAAAAGTCCCAAGTTCAACAATTTGAATCTCTTATGTTTAGTCGTTAACCTTATCTGAAATTTTGCATACGGGAATATGGGTACTTTATCTATGATAGATTTGAAAATATTTTTTTTCTGGAGGTGAGTCGTTCGTGCCGGAGCCTCCTTAAATCAGCATTTTTTCATACGATCAAACAAGCAATAATGTTTTTGGGAGGATTTTTATTACTTGGCGTCCTTTTGTTACTTTTTAAAAGTTTTTAAAGGCATTTCATATCCCGAGTGAAAATCTTGCTCCGGCTGCAATAAAGACCTGATCAGGCATCCTGATTTCATTATCCGGCCTTCATCAAGATTTTTTATCAAGCCCCGATCATTTTTAACACGCATTCCCTGACTTTGGCCTGATCAGGATACAAAATCAAGGCCTAGTCAGGGTAAAAACATCAAGGCCTGATCAGAGTAAAAAACTGAGGCCTGATCAGTGCTTCATTTTTGTAAGGTTTCATCAAAGTGAGAAATCGTGGCCTACTCAGGATGACACTCGTGGTCCTGCTCAGGAAGTCCTATTTATTCTTCAAATAAAAAGTACCACGCATATTCAAAATAGAAAAAGCCACGAAAATATGAATAACGCCTTAAATGAAGTAAAAATTAAATTAAATAAAAATCATATCAAATAAAAAATAAATTAAATAAAAAATGTTTGGTTGGTCCACGCTGTCCGAGCTAACCTGCACCGATAAATGTGGTGTAATCGGTGCAGGTTAGCCTCGACAGCGTAGGCCAACCGATGAATGCGTGGCCATCGATGCAGGTAACCCCAGACAGCATAGGCCAACCGACGAATGTGATGCCATTAAGGCAGGTTAGCCCGGACAGCGTAGGCCAATTGATGAATGTGATGCCATCGGTGCAGGTAAGCCCAGAAAGTATAGGCCAACCGATGAATGTGACGCCATCGGTGCAGTGTAGCCCGGACAGCGTAGGCCGACCGAAAAATGGTAAGTCGACTGAGTAATTCAGTCCGGTCAATCTAATGCCATCGGTGCAGGTTCGTCCGTACAGCATAGGCCAACCGAATAGTGTCAAGTTGACAACGTAATAGAGTTCAGTGAATGTAATGTCCATTTGAAGTCCATTTCGAATGGACTAACTTGCACCGATGGCATTACGTTCACTGAACTGAACCACGCTGTGAACTTACCATAATTTGTTTGGTCTATGCAGTACGGCTAACCTGCACCGATGGCATTTGTATTGTCGAAGCTCCTTCATTGTGAAGTTGCCTCGCAGTTTTGGATATATATATTTTGAATGAAGGATGGAGGTTGAGGTTTTTTAAGAAATGAAAAAACATTCGCGTTTGAGCCATCGTATTTTCTACGTTTATTGGCTCTTGTGGGAAAAGACTTGCGGCATAAAAACCCATGACGATTCGACGATTGTGAATTTGCGTATATAAGCAGGCATAAAGCCCGTTTGGCTTGTGCCATTGCGATCTCGCGCGTTAATTCGTATTGAACCTTCGTTTGATTTTTCGTATTGTTTTCGAATTTGCGTTTGATGACCTTTACCGAGGATTCGTCAGCTGTTGCTGTCCCTTTTTGGTAAGAGGTATATAATCACGGATCGGAGAATCGAGGACCGTACGGCCGTTCACCCGTGCTCGGAGAATCAAGGACCGTACGGCCGTTCACCCAACCGCTTGTGATAGGCGAATTGCCTGTCTTTTACTCGGGAGAGTCGTATGTGTTTTACTCAGTGGAGTCGTATGTGAGAGGCCCAGGGCCCTTTCGCCTTGCGCGTCACCGACGATCGTCACTCGACGGACGACCGCGCTGCACTGTCCCAAAAAGTATATTGCACGCTCGCCCACTCGTTCACAAGAGATTTTTGATCCCTGTTGACGCGAGTTGGTCGAGCACGGCTAGCAACGGAGATCGCAATGGCTAAACGCAAACTACTCTCATGCACCGAACAGCATTTAATGTAATGTGATAGGTGAATGCACCGGAATGAACTACGTAATGAAGTTACCATTGTTCGGTTGGCCTACGCTGTCTGGGCTAACCTGCACCGTTGGCATCACATTCGTCGGTGCAGGTTAGCCTAAACAGCGTAGGCCAATCGAAAAATGGTAAGTTCATTGCGTAGTACAGTTCAGTGAATGCAATGTCCATTCGAAATGCATTCACTAACTTTCGAAATGCATTCACTAACCTTCATAGATGGCATTACGTTTCCTGAACTAAACTACGCTGCCAACTTACCACTATTTGTTTGGCCTATCCTGTCCGGGTTAACCTGCACATGATTATTTTAGTCACATGTGAATTTATAGTCATAAATTAAACATAAATTCATAGTCATATATTTAATCTAATGTATACTTATAGATATAAGAATTTTAAAAGTCTTTGAAAAAAATTCATTGTTATACTAACCTATGAATATGTCTGGTGCTTCTCTCGTGTGTCTTTAGCATTTGACAATATGACGTTAGGCACGTGTGTAGCGCCAAACTGTATAAGTCCAGTTGCTTGAACATCGCCTGATGCTAGCCGGATCAGGCAAATTTATTTGAGCCGTAAATGTAGTTGCTTGACCACAACTCGAAGCTAGCTGGACCAGGAAACTGGAGGAAACCGTACATCTAGTTGTCTGACTATGGCCTGACACCGGCCGGAGCAGGCAAATTAAAGCATAATTTTAGTAAGGCCTTCGTGCTACAACGTGATCAGGCCTGGATAAAATATCAGGCCAGTTTGACAATATTTCTACTCGGGATCTGCTTCATAGGGGAAAGACCCTTTTTTCGTTTAGCTTCAGTCCAAAATGTGAATTTCGACTATGTCTGGAGAAACAATACGTATATAGTTTCGAATTCGTATTGAGTAGGGATAAGTATTTTAAGATATTTCAATTCATTGGAACCTGCGGCATCGAATCCGTAGCTTCGGAAAAGAAAGAAAATATAGGCGAAGAGACGACCGGCACCTCCACCAGAGGAAGATGCGGGGCTGAGCCCACAACAGGAATATAACAGTAAGTCCAGATTAGCCTAATATAAAATCGAAAACCTCAAATTTCTAGATATCGGGGAGCATTTTTATGAATTTTCCGCGCATCAACCAAAGGCAATAAAAAAAGTATACCTTTATTGATATACGTTTTTCATTGCCTTTAGTTGATGCGAGAAAAGTCAATGAATTAGCTCCTGCATACCAAGAAATATCAATTCACAGATTCTAAAGATGTAAAATGTTGATTGTTTTTAGTCGAAAAGGCAAAATATGTTTCTTTCTTACAATAACTAAAAACAATCAACATTTTATATCTTCCGAGACTGCGAAGCCAAAATGATGGATTTCTTCGCAGTGACGTCGCAGTCCATGTATTTTTTTTCTCATTAATCAAAGGCATTTAAAAATGTAAATCTCTACGGATATACATTTTTTATTGCTTTTCGTTGATGTCAGAAAAAATCATTAATTGAAATGAACATTTTTCAATGTCACTGATTGCTGCAATCCATTGCTGCATCCATCAGAATTCGCGAAAAATGTTAATAAAGTGTTCATTTCAATAATTTTTGTGTAATCGATGAAAAACTTGGACTTGGAGGTTTCTTTAAGGTTTTTTTTCGTCGTGGATTATACCTCCTGGGGACACCATGTTAAAAAAATGCGTACCATTGTACTTTACCTCACGGGTGACGTGGAAAGAAGTACAAAACGTGGCATTTTTGTATGTTTTTACGTTTACAGGTAATTTTCATTGTAATGGGGTGAATCGTTTATTTGTGAACACTCACCATTGACAGAACAAAAAAATTTTAATCGTAGAACATCATGAGCCGTTTTCCTATTTTCAGAATAATGTTCTTTCACTGAGCATGTTTCTTGTAATAAATTGTAATAATTAAAAAAAAAAACAGAAAAGTACTGAGCGCGGGGGACGATCCCGCGCCCTTGTGGACCGAAGCCAGGAACGCTACCAACGGGACCATCTTATCGCATGTGTTAAAAATGCACTTTCTGGCACTTACGATTCGCGGCCGGCTAGATGATTGACTTGTTTTTGGGGATAATACTTTATCGCTTGATGAAAGTATGAGAATGAATATAATAATACGAATATAAATATATTTCCGCTTACTTTTATGAATTACAATTTATTTGGCATAGGGACGGGTGTGAGTAAAGCACAAACAATGTTTTAGAAGATAAATAAGTTGTAATTTAGATTTATTATTACATTTAAATTAACGTACAAACAAATAAAATAAGCGGTCCGAGTGCGCGATACATTTTTCAACACTAAAAGATAACTAATTAAAATAATAATGATAACTAATAAAAATAACTAATCAAATAAGATTTAATAGTAATAATACTTTTAAAAAAAAGCACCGAGCGCGGGGAACGATCCGCGCCCCTGCGAACCGAAGCCAGGAACGCTACCAACGGGACCACCTCATCGCTTGCAGGATATGTGCACTTTCTGGTACTGACGATTCGCGGCCGGATGGATGAATGGCTTGTTTTTAGGGATAATGCTTTATCGCTTGATAAAAGTATGAGAATTAACATAATAATACGGAGATAAATATATTTCCGCTTACGTTATGAATTATAATTTATTTGGTATAAGGGCGGGTGCGAATAAAGCGTAAACAATTTTGTAGAAGATAAATAAGTTGTAATTTAGATTTATCATTATATTTAAATTAACGTATAAACTAAAAAAATAAGCGATCAGAGTGTGCGTTACTTTTTTTTGTATACATTAATAACGTAGAGAATTAAGAGCTAAATAAGCATTGTAATCATCTAAAAGCCTCGCGCGTGCCATCGGGTGACGTCACGCGCGAGTCGTGCTCAGATTGCTTTTTCCCTCGAAGCCTTCGTTTTGGCTTGGCCGCACATGAACGTGCTCAGCGTCCATGTATTGGTGTAGCTGCCGAAGGCGCGGTCGGGAAACTTCGACGGCGCTCGGCTCTTTCCGAAGATGTCCGAGCGTCGCTCGCTCACGGACACGCGCTACTATGATTGTGTGATGGGCGTGCAGGGGACTAGAGAGAGGGTAACTTTTGCGCGCGATCTGGCTGCACTGGTTGCAACTACCATGGTTTCACAGAGCACGTCATTTTCTTCATTTATGTAGGTGTGCACGACAAGCAAAAACTTATGTGTTTCGCTTTTAAAATAACACAATTCGCAATAGAAAAATTCTTTCGCAAGTTCATGCATAACGTAGCGAGGTTATAAAGCCGCCATATTGTCATATCAACTCACTGGACGCGTGTTGTTTGTGGTACACGCGTGCAAGTGAGTTGTTTCACGACGCTGTGTCTCGTTCGAGTCGCGTGTACCTACACTAAGTGTGTTGTTTGAAAGAAAATGGCTTGATTCGACACGCTTCATGTGTGTTACATTAAGTGTGTTCTACAGCAACATATTTAAAACGCGTTGTTACCAAGAATGGTATAGAGCGTATTGTTTCAACACGGTAAAATAAGTAAAACACGTTGTTTCAACGCGTTAATCAGGTCCTACACACGCTGTAGGCGTGTTGTGTGTTGCTTCAACACACCGACAACACGCTTATTTTTTACAGTGTGGCTGTATTGCGGCAGTTCGTCGGCTGCCAACGATCGTCGGTCTATGGCGACCCAGCGTTGGCGAAGAGTACGAGCGATGCTTGGCTACCAAGCGGTAACGAGTTGGCAGTCAACGATCGGAACGCGACTATGGCCCAGAGTTATCGAAACTCTCGTTCGATCATCGCGTCGACGTTTGGCTCGGTAGTTGGCCCAACGCTTAGTATACTTTTACACTTTCACTCTTTTTCCATTTTCACGCTCTAGCCCTACTTGGAGCTTAGAGCCGGCAGAACCCATACATTTGAAAAACCCATCTGTTAACATTTCTAAATCGAGCCAGTGAGCTGTCGATCTTCGGGAGGCTAATAATGTGTTAATCAATTCTCATAAGGACGTATGTACTATGTTTAGGATATAATGGATTACTTTTTTTCCACTAAGATGCGGAGTGTGGGATAATTTTCTCGATGTCCAAATTGCTCGAAAATTCGACTGTTAATTATGAGATCTGGGTATTGCGTAGATGGATCGGAAAGTAACCTAGACCAAACGATAGGAAACAATCATATTACTCTTGACTAATGTCATCAGATTTTCGATTCGTCGATGATTATGATATCCAACATAGTGAAAGTTCATAAAATCTAATTTGATAAATTATATTATAAAGTGGCCAATCACAAGTTCGTCTTCCATTGTTAAAGATTCCATTTTATTGGAGGTGTAATTGAAATAAAAACAATTATTGTTCCCCGGAGTTTAATAGGTCAGCGCAATTTTAAGGGACACTATCGTGTTTCGTGCTTCTCCTCATTATCACAGCGCAGCAAATAAATACTCACACGGTAAATATTCGTGCGTTCATTGTTTGCGTGGTTGACGTACGTGCCGTAATTATTCATAGGCAAAATGTTTGCAGGGCTAGTTAACATATTATTTTTTCCATGCATTCAAATATAGCACCATTAGGTACGTTCCTTCCGTACCCTTCGGAAATGCTTACTTGCGTGGCTTATTTAATGACGACGAAAGGACATGAATTAGTGAATGAGCAATGACGAAGTATTTGGTCCCGGTAAGATATTTGTTATACCATTATATTCTAGAAATGCGGTACGTTCGAAAAATCATGGCCCGGAAACGTTATAGCCCGAAATGTGGTCATACGCAGAAATTGGGGCGTATTAATGTCTAAATAGATTTTGGTATTAGGGGGTCTGCATATGATTGAAATTTAAAAAATACGATGTTTTACTAAATTGTTTTATAGCCTAGGGTTCTGACATTTATTTGCGATAAAGATTTCGTAAACAATCCAAAAATTTACCCTGTCATGGCGATTTTTGTGAAGGGTCAGACCGTCCATTCCGTTATGGCGAACTTTGTTCTTCCGCGTTTTCTTTTTCGAAAATATGTTTTATGAGACGGTGTATCTCAAAACCTATTCGGCCGATTCACTTCAAACTCCAACAGAACATAGTTTGTAACACTTTCTATCGTATGATCATATGCTTGTTTAATATGTTTATCGATTTGTTGATAACAGATTAGCGAAGTTGTTTTTTGGGTCGAAAATCGAACTTTTTTTTCTATTCCCTGCCATTTTCGTAATTTTCGCAATAGAAAAATATCCGGTCATACGAAAGTTTCATTATTATACTTCCCGACTAGAAATCTTGCTCCGGCTACAAGAAAGACCTGATCCGGCATCCTGATTTCTTTTTCCGGCCTCGATCAGGATTTTTTGTCAGGCCCTGATCATTTTGATCATTTTTCAATTTAAAAAATTGAATAGATACATTCAGTGCATTAAATATAATTGTTTTTCGAACAGATAAAACCAAATCAGATTTATTAGGAATAAATAAAATATTAGGAATAATACCAAATGTATGCATAGAGGCGAGAATACGTTTCGACATTTTGTCGTCGATGTATAGTTTGTCTGGCGTTTAGCAAGAGGTTAGGCGTATGAATGGCGCCAAACTGTTTATAAGTCTCGTTACTTGATGATTGCGTGAAGCATGGAGCGTATACAGCAGGAGCCTCAGCGCCAATGCAAAGGCGCTGACAAAAGCGTCCCCGAAAATGTGTCGAAGTGATGGCGCTGGGGTGCAGCGGCACATACATATATAGTAATGTATTGGTCAACGAGGTGAAAGTGATCAGATGAGTTTCTAACCTCACGTCAGACCGATCGTGACATCAAATGTCGAAATATCTGCCGATTCATAATTTCCTCATGGCGGTTTGGAAAAAAATGCAAAAACGAGAAAAAATCTCAAACTCAAACTCAAAATAGCGGCGATACAGCCCATCTAGAAAAACGTGTTTTTTTTTACAAATAGCGTCACGGGAGAACGGTGTTCTCGTAAAATATACGACCTGAAACAAAAACCAACTAAATGATAATTTATATATTATTAGCTATGAGACTACCTAGAAATTTGCTTTCAAATTTTCAAAAAATAGCGCACTTTGAAGGAAATAAATCGATTTTTTGCCCAAAAAAGCAGTAAATTATTTATTAAAAAAAGTTTATATTTAATCAAAAAACGGCTACGTACTCCCATAGAGAATGCACTTGCGAAGCTGCTATCAAAATTTCAAATCGACGCATGCAAAGGTGATCGAGTAATCCGTCTTCCGAGATCGAAAAACGTGGTTTTGAGAAAAACGCGTTTAAAGTTGTCCGAGCCACTCAGCGCGCGTCCCGAGGCCCTGCGGCCAAACGGATAATTGAACCTTTTAATACAAAAAAAGCGCTACAGACCAATTGCATATTGGTTTTATGACACCAAAGTATTTTTATGCAAGAAAACGTCTTTCCAAAATCCTCGAGTGGTGCTAAATCCCTTAACACGAATGAGGATTAGGTACATCATCTGCGATCTGTCTAAGATCGCACCCATGTTTAGCGTATATCTATATACATATAGGTGCCGGAGCACCCCAGCGCCATCATTTCTCGTTCTCGTTTTGGGGACGAGTTGAAAGGCCTCTCTGAACCTCCTAGTATCTAGGCTCCATGGCGTGAAGCTAGGGGTCAGGCGAATTGACGTAAGTCCTAAGTTCAGTTGCCTGTCCATCGCTTGAAGATAGCCGTATCAGGCGAATTTATGCAAGCCGTAAATCCATTTTAGTATAGTCGTGCCGTATATTTGAATCGGAAACAATTATAAGGAGGCTCGTTTTTTTTTGACAGGTGACTTTGTAGGTGCCGCGGGTGCTAAATCCAAGTTTGCCTAAAAATCGGGGTGTAGGTTTTTTTTAGGGGATGAAAGGTGATGGGGGTGGATTAATGCCAAACTACAACCCCCACGAGGTCAGCGCCGGGAGACAAAATGTTCAGAAAAATCCGCGCTTTATTTTTGTCCACAGCGCCAAAGTCGTGGAAGTTCATTTCGAGGGTGTTTGTTTCTCTTTATTGAATTGAATTTAATTAGGTTGTTGCGTTGTAGAGTTGAAGGGTTATTGAATTAATAACCCTTCAACCCATCAATAACCCTTTATGAAAAATTCATACACTTTTTGTTCAAATGGGAACGTTGTAGCCCTTGAAAAGACGCGTTGATCGAGTATTTGATCATCACTCTCCGATAATATCTTCACCCCCAAAAAATGGTTAAAATACCAGAAGAAAATTGTTTATTGAATAACTAAAAAACAATCAATTGTTCGGAAATAGTTTAAATGTACGAAATGTAGAGAATACTTTTCTCTGTATTTCCGTTTCTATGGACCACCCTTGAATTTTGATTTTCCAACCCCTCTCGGGGGTTAAAAATTAAAAATGAAATTGCAACAATTTGCAACTTAAACCTTCAGCTACATTTTAGTCCACAGCGCCAAACTCGTACTGTTACATCCTAGCGAATGTGCCTTCTCTCGGTTATTCCCAATATCCTCATTTGCCGCCATAAGCGTATTAAATGTATAAATCTAAGAATAAGACGCGTAACAACATTAAACGGAACTTGCGTACGTTCCGCGAGCATATTTTTCGTTTATTATATTCAGTCGGTCCGCCTCGTGTTATAACCTCGCATTTCTTCACGGCGTAAATATCAAAGTCCCAGAAAGAAATACGAGGCACCACTCGAATGATACGAGAAGACTTTGCCTCTAGCCTAAATAAGTCCCGGCCGATAATTATTTAGCATGGTGCCGACAGGAAGCGAGAACTCGCCGACGCTCGATCTCCTCACGCACTCGATATAATCTTTACCATAACACAGATCATGCGCATGCTTAGGTCATATCCCATGCGTTTTTCGCCGAAACACGGGACAAAGGTCTCGTACCTTCCACGCGTGCAAACTCTATATAAGGAATGATCGAGATCA